>JAULBU010013368.1:0-22343 GCA_032358235.1 Odonthalia washingtoniensis | reverse complement strand
AGATGCACTCAACGAATTCTCTATGTTCCTAACCCCACTCACCGTCTCAACTGCCGGTGATCCAAGAGACACCTCAAAACATCTAACACTTGGAGTCACTCAAGGTGGTTCATCATCACCTGAACTATTCAATATGTTCATAAATGACCTTGAATCCTTTCTTCGTAGCACCCAAAACACAGAAACCAAAAATAGTGACAAATTATATGCCGAAGACTCATCTTGGCTCATCGCAGATGATGTGATCCTAATGGAAGTTGATGATATCCATATGAACATCTTGGTAAATAGATGTTCATATTGGTCAAGCAAATCAGTCATGAACTGGAACTAGAATAATTGTGCACTCATTCAAAAAAACCAATCTCCTACGCTCACGTTAAAATTAAAAAATGGAGGAAGCGGCATACCGAAAATGGAAGATACAAATTATCTTCGGATGAATCTGTCTTGTATAGGGTTCTAAAAGCTCAATCTAGACAAACTTCGGGAAAAAGCAAGAACTTCACTCGCCCGACTGCTCGACTCGGATTGGTTCACCCTTGATTTGAAATTGACTCCAATTGCCATTCTATACAGCACAAACGTGCGTAGTATACAAATATTTGGGCTGATGATATACAATGACATTTACAAAGTTGTTGAGCTGGATTACGAACTCTTGCGTTCACTATTCAGAAAGTTGATTTGGAATTTTAGAAAGCTAAGTCAACGACTTATTAACCGTTTGTGCGCTGTGACTCGCTTGCCCTCGTTGATAATCATACTCTAGAAACAAACCCATTTGCTTGTTACAAAACTAAAGAAGATGGTAGCTGACAACCCTTCCTCCAAACAGGGCATTAATGCTTCGAAGAAGTTGAATCATATCTGCAGCTTAGACCATGTCCACACTCTCGCAGTCGCTCTTCGCTACACAGTAGTATGCTGGGATGTAACTTAAGCAAAGCGCTGGAATGAGATTAGGGGAAAGGTGTACTCAAGAAACATACTCAAGTCTAGGAAACCTGAAAACGTCACCAAAGCCACGAAAAAGCTCTCACCCCTAGATTCAACCGATATCCCATGCGACAAGAAAAGAGCCCTCATGCGATCGCTACTTTACAGATTTCCCTTGCACGTGACACCCACAAAAACCCAAGCGCATACACTCGCAGGAATTTCAAGCTTAAAATTACTGCCAATCGAGAAAAGGAAGATTCTCTTGAATCTGATTGGCTGTTTCTGCTATGGAACGTCCTCCTCAAATGAAATGCCCCAAGAACCAAACACTAAATATACTGGTCAATACTCTCCATTCTCTACACCCCGTATGAGGTCCTCGAAATATTTACACATTTTTACTCCCCCCTCTCTCCATTTTTCCCCATTTTTTAAGCGTGCGTTTTCAATGGGTGTAACGTTAGGGTGCCATTTTTGGCCATTTGTTACCTCAAAAAGGAAATTAATAATCATCATCATCATAAGTTCCATCATCATGTGTTTCGATCAGGCGACCCATCATGTTGATTGGCATGTACTGTATCAGTATACATCAGTCCATTGTACACTATACATGGTGTGTATGAAATAATCATATGAAATGATGGCCCTTCCTCGTTACTTGACTTATTTCCGTTGAGTTTATAGACGTTTGAAACTGTCGATAGTCCTTTCATTATCAGCATGAGTCAATATCTATGTAGCAACGGAAAAAATAGTCCATGAGTTTTTCTCAAAACTATTCTCTTTGCAGTGAAACATTTCGTAGAACAGTTTCATTACACAATCTTCAGTAATTAATATTATTATTTACTGACGATTGCGTAATATTATTTACCAAATTTACTTATTTTTATTATACATTAGGCGGCAAACTTTCAAAGGTGGACCTTGGTGAGTACCCCGCCCCGTTTCTGCTCTTTCACGAAAAGAAATATAATGTCGTTATCCACCAAATATACGGAGATATTAGTTTATCTTCATGAACGTTGTCATACGTGTTTACTGAAGAAGAGAGAGAAAATTCCCGTTTCATGAACTTTTGAACAATCTTTTTCACTTAGATGATTAAAATTTATGCATCTAAGTGAAACATAGTGTTCATTAAATATAACCACTTCACGACGCAGAAGCCCTACCTCACTATGTGCTGAAAGCAATATTATGAGGCAGAAAAACCGAAAACTGAAGTAGAAACATAATAGTAAATAAGTGAAGTTAGTTTTTATCATCTAATTCCAACTATTGTTGCTCTGAAAGCATGAATTATTTGAACATGTCATGAATTAAATTATTTCTTCACTCAGACCGTTGAATGTAACGTTTCTGGATACCAAAATCATGCATTAATGATAATTTTTAGAGCCGAAGTTGAATTTAAATTCGACTTAGTAAGCACGGCCCTCAACGCAAAAACAAAAAATGATACCAAACACTAAAATTGGAGTGTTACATAGGTCTTATCACTACTTTTCATAACATCAATGACCTTTTCAAAAGTTGCAATTATGTTCATACTAAATTCGCGAGTGTCCTCGTAGTGTTTGGATGATGTTTGCTCGCTTAAACTTTGCTTACCTCATACATGAATGCCTCAAAACCACTACGAACTATCCAGTGTACAGGTGTACAGGTGTGAAGTGAAACAAACATGATAATATGGATTCGAGTAAAGGAGTCCCAATTATGTCTGCACAACCGCCGTCAACCTATAATCTCGTGTAACTGGCCTTCTTCACCAAAGACAAGCCAACTATACCTAAAAAGTTACTAATCAGGCCCGTTGATTGGAAGTCACTTGGGTGACTTTATTGAACAAAGTCGGATATATAATTTAGAACGATTTGGCTCCCTTTTTTTCTTTCTGAATAACTAGTTACCATCAATATTTACCATATTTACACATTACTAGAATCTATAATCGTAAAGTTCAATTTTGCCCCACAATCACACTAGGAACTTGCAACACTTGTAAATCTGTACGATGCTGTAGGTATCCGATTTTGCCCATGTGATTTATCCTATAACAACTTCATAAATACTAGTCTCACAATAAAAATATGGAATGATAATCAGGAAGCATGGGAATATTAAACGTTACAATATTTCAAAATTTATTTTTATAAGTTATATAAACTGACCGTCCATTTCATATATAACGTATGTAACAAAATCGGATCATTTAATGATGATTTCGGAGAATTGGTTGGGCCATGTTGTATATAGATCAACGTCACTTGAAATTCTACCTGACGTCGACACCGGCTGGAAGTCATTTTAATGTTACTGATAACTTTAATTTATCGGTAACATTTTTGTTAAGAGATCCTTCTTTACACAAGAGGTACCCATTATCGATATTTGCCACATTTTACTGTAGCACGGGGCACGGTATGACGATACCATGTGTAACATGGAGGGAGAGTCAATAAAATAGAAAAGAGGTTGTTATTCCGTTATGGGGAGAATGTCAGATGGAATAAAACGGTCACAAGGAGGTTACTACAGTCCTCTCTCAATATATGCGACGCATTGGTTGCACAGTTCATGTCTCAATTATTGAGAGTTTTCAAATATTAAGAGTATCAAAATACATGTATCAGTGGAGTACAGTAAAATATTCCTGGATGTTTTGTGTTACGGGCATTTGAGACCTGATCGACACGAATGGATGCCTGAACACGACTTGATGATACGAAGAGCTGTACCCTCTGTATCTGCACGGCTTGCTACTATGCGCTTAACAAGGGCGATTTATTGAAGTTCGTGAGCAACAGATGGCAGTAAAAGTTCTTGTTCTTACTTGTCTGACTGCTCTTGCTGATTGTTTTCCTGCAAGTATTCCTGTACCAGCTCCGCATCATCATGTGCCTCGAATATATTGGCCTCACCATCTTCAGTCAAGAAGGTTTCAATGTCCATTCTTGCACAAACGGGGCCTATCGCGTCCATTTAGTGTCGCAGGACTTCCCGGTCCATTCAAACTGCAAGCATCGTATCAGAACAAGCCCCGAGCGCAGTAGATACAGGAGAAATGATAGCATGACTCCAGCAGATTCTTATTACATATTCCGGTAGGTCCGTCCGAACCAGTTTAAAAGACTTCATCGCAGAAAGAATGTCCAATTTTTGGTTTTCCTTGACGTCCTTATCAATTAGGTCTAACGCACGTTCCATTTGAGCTATCCGATACCGTACTTTGATTGCAGAAATAATTCTGGTGTCCATGAACTGCAATTTGGACGTTGTGTTCGGAGGAAGAAAATTAATTTCAACACATTGAAGAACGGGAAGCGTTGCAGATTTTCCATATGCAATACAATTTTCGATTAGCAGAAGGGCTCTCTGGTTAGAAGTAGCACGTATTCAGCCATTAAAACGTCCAATTCATGCGAAAAAAGGTGTTGTGCCGTACACGCCTTTCGATTTGCGTGATAGTCGGAGCCCAATCCTGCTCCTGTCTTGCGTTTAAACGACCGGGGCTTGAGCGCATTTCAAATGATCATCAACTAGAGCTTTTTGGAACCATCAGAATTAGAGCACGCCAGTAAAGAAATGCATTATTTTGCCTTCTTTCTCCTGGGCATGCGCTGGATGGGTATCGTAGTGTCTAAGCTAAAATACACACAGGCACAGGGTATCGTCCTGTCTATGGCTATGTAATATCAAATCTAAGCGATAACACCGATGAATTATTGGGTCTTTGCAGTAAGACATGTCGCCTACTGTAATAATTTTGTTCCCCACACTACTACAGAGAATGTTCGCAATTCGGTTAATCGAGGTACTACGTCCAACTAAGTGGAACATCTACGTCCGTTCGGATGTCGGATGTTATACCAACCGGTCTAAGATAGGTTTCCTCGGTTGGCCACCTGGCCCAAGGAAGATATCTGTTTTGTACACGAAGGTGGTTATATCTATCGTATACTAACTTCGGACAGTATCATACGTACGAAACATGTTCATGCCTATGAACATGGCTTTTCAATACGACAGTCCGTACAGCATGGTCAAGGATCAACTAATGAGACCGATACGGACTATGTAGACACTCATAATGAATATGTAGATTATTCTGTCAATTATAACCACACCAACAATCCGATTGAAGACGTGAAAAGTCCGAACTCAGATGTAAAATTCAATATCGGGACCGACTCATACAGTAGTGATGATAATGTAGAAGATGATGTAGGGAATGATAACATCGCTCCTGGCGACTACCACACACACTATTCCACACATCCGAGTACCGATGAGGAAAATACGTATGGTGAATATGAGCACCCAACCGGACGAAGGAGATTCAGATTCAAACGGTGATGACGACAGAAAAGATCCGGTTGTTACCGTAGATGAATCATCTGACACGAAGGAAGACAGTGGCGCGATAGAGGACCCTACAATATAAGTCCGAGGTCTACCATGCCCTAAATGCTTTACCTAGTAGCATATCAACCAGTGATACACCTACTGTATCACAAGCACTCAAGTCAACCGAACTGACTTCGTGGACAAATTTAATCGTTGAAGAGCATCAGTTGTTACTCAATAGTAACATATGGGTCCAGTGCGGACCTCCTCCGATTCGTTCCATGGTACTACCGTCTGATCTAGTTATCTTACTCAAACTTGACGCCGATGGAAAGCCGAAACATTTCAAAGCTCGTCTAGTGGCTAGAGGAACTTTTCACCTCGATCTGGACAAGTATGGTCAGCTATACGCGCCAGTAGCCGACTTTAAACTCGTCCATACTTCACTCACCATCGTGGTCTCTAACGATTGGTGCTGCAACCATTTCGATGAAAAGGGAGCATTCCTGTGTGGCTCGCTACCGGAGAAGTACAATATGTACATGATGTTTCTCTCTATTCAGGGCATTCCGCCCGCTAAAGTTCAAATAGTTCGTCTACTGCAATGTATCTACGTACTTCGTCAAGATGCGAAGGTATGGAATGGTGAGCTTTGCAATAATCTAAGCCTATTCGGACCTCGCAGATCCCAGGCTATTCAATGCATTTTTGTACCGCGAAACAATTACAGTGTTTAGGTTCTCGTCCATGTCGACGATTTGTTGATCATAGGACCTGGTCGGAATGTGTACAGAGTGAATATATCTCTAGCCAAAAAATACACCATGACAGACCTAGGTAATGCCTCCTACTATCTAGGATTGAAGTTGGATTGTTTCCGCACCGGTCTCTTCTTTATCTCAACAAGATCTGCCAAAGCGTTTTTCAAGCTGGCCCGCATATCGGACTGTAAATCGACAAAGGCACTTTTAGCTATGTCTCATCCACTGTATGATATACCCGACGCAATGAAAGAAACGAACTAAGAGTACATGCGTACAGTGCCGTACCGTGAAGTACGTGGTGCTCTACTGTATATGTCTATTAGAACCCGTCCGGACATCACTGCTGCCGTTTCTCTACTTGGCAAATATCAATTCACTCCGATAATTGAACAATGGAAGTTTCTAAAGTCACTCTTACGCTACATTGAAGGTACTACCGACTACGTCTATTCATTTGGTGGGGTGCTATCAAAATTTAAAGTCTCTGAACGATGCAGATTTGGGTCGAAACCACGCTAACCGTCGTTCTAGTTCCGGTTATGTAGTCAAATTGGACGATGCTCCTATTATTTGGAAATCGAAGCAACAAAAGGCTACATCACAGTCCACTACCGAAATGGAATTCCACTCGCTTTCACTGTGTGTACGAGACATCATCTGGATTCGTACTATCCTTTCCAAACTTGGAATGAAGCAATCTACTCCCACGCTGATGTATCCAGATAATCTTGGTACGGTCAAATGGACCGAAGCGTTACAAGGCTTATGAAATGTTAAACATGTTCATAGCAAATACCACTACGTCCGTGATGCGCTTGATAATGGTAACATATCCGTGCAGTATGTTCGATCGGTCGAAAACCTATTGGATTCGCTAACCAAGATTCTGACCGGAGGAATATTCACGCAATACCGTACGTGGTTGAATGAGTACAACTTGGAAGATATAACCCCAAATCGTGGGGGCGAGTCGCAGTAGGTGATGTACAGCTGCGTTTCAGCTTCATTGCTTTCTAATTGGACGATATCTTTCATATCAGGGGTTTGATTGTGTGAGGCTATAGTTCAGATGAAGGATGGTAAAATGAACACACCACATTGATGGATGTACTCCTGTCATTTAATTACATCTGCGTCATCCGAAAACATCGAACGTACCGACCTGACACAGTGCTAAGTGACAATGTCATGACATCTCCATATAGGAGATACTTTATTCCGGTACGGTCTTCTCTTTTCTTAGCTACTAGTTAATAAGTTCTACCATCTGGTCAAGCTACTAAATAAACAAACCAAATGGGTAGTACACGAACTGTTCTCCTACCTCTCAGAAAATCAACCAAAAATTTATCATAGCCGCTAGGAACCGTATTCCCGAAGCGCAAAATAACGTCAAACAGAGCACACTGGGATAAATCCTAGGTGCGTCATAATCTACTTCTCAAGTAGCATGATTTGCGAAACAGGTCAGCCCTACCGCGAATTACGGTCGTTTGAGCGGCATGTGTTACAATTGGTCGCAACACGTGTCGATTTCTGAGCTAAATACTGCTGATATTATTTTCGATTCAATAATCGCACAAAGCTAAATTATTTATCTCTGTGTGACTTAATGTGCTAACATGTGTATTTGTTGGTGCACTTTCAATTATTTTCTTTTGTGCCAGATTGTAATAATAATATAAAGACAGCATTTTGTGCCAGATCATAACAATATTATACTATTATAGTGATCTGGTACAAAATGCTGTCTTTTGTGCCAGATCATATTATGATTTGGTACAAAACACTGCGCTAAATAATATTTAGCGCGCTCTGTTACAATTGCCACCCTTATTCTAGGAATTGCTGGTCTTTACAGTGTTTCTATGGCTTCCACCCCGCTGTATAGTACGCTCTCACTCCCGCCAATTTGCGACAGGTGTATGCCTACTTAAACGACCTCAGCGGGTCGTACTTCCCTATCTTGAATAAGCGCGAGCAGCCTCGAAACATAAACTGAACCCTAAAATTATACGTTGTCATTCCCGACGAATAAAACTTCTACACTAGTAACTATCCGTCTCTGCAGGCGTTGAGCATCAATCACTCCTCACAAGCTCGGTCATGGATCGCCCACCGTTGGCCATGCTACGTTTGTCAATACTATCAAATTTTGACATTGTCTAAGACCTTGAATCTTAATTGACTGTATTGAGAGCCGAAAAGTATGCGTTTTAGAGCTTCCGTACTTTGTCACTAGTTTTCGCTAACGGCTGGACCTTTTTGCTGAATCCCCATCTACCTCCATACTATCCTCTCCGTCTTTGTGCCGTGCACTGGCCCACACATCCTACTCTGAAAAGGAGACTTGAACACATTTAGTGACGATACTTCATCTCATGCTTCCCCTTTTTGGAATTTCATTCCACTACAGGTCACTGTAAGTGACTCCAGTCCACTACTATAGTCTGTGAAGAAATCACATAGGTAACTGAAGGACTAATAGACAACTCAACTCACAACTAGTGAGAAACAGATAGCAAAAATATAGACTGAAAAGTACCAAGAGACATATACTAGCCTAGTAGAGAAATGAATACTCAAGAAATCTAGGAAAGCTAAAAATATCTTATTTTGGATGAAGTTTCTTTTGGAGGTCCTCAAAAGTAAAAGAAAGTCAATTCAAACGATTAATGTGAATATTTCAAGTACTGAAATGAAAGAAAATGCAGAAAAGAAAAGAATTTCTGGGTAAAATTTCTAGATGTTTTCTTCTCCCAAAATGTTTTGAATGTCTTAATCTGCCAATTAGAAATATACATTTAGTATGAAGATTATAGGCAAGAGGGTGGGAGAATAAGTAAATATTATAAGGAATAATGTGAAAACAAATACTACAATTTTACAATCACAATTTGCCACAGGGATTATAGCACTTACGCTATGACAGTTGGTTACAGCGATTATAACATTTCGTTTGAAAAGATAAAGTATACTACGTCCACATACGACCATATTGTAGAGGCCACTGGATTGTGTAGGCGAAACATACACATCAATAAACGTGTATAACGACAACTAAGTAAGCAGAACTTAACATTCCCTATCTAATTGGGAAATAATATTACACGTGTACCACACAGCACGTTACCGATGCGATTACAGAGAGGATACAGAAGCTCGCAGCCCAAGATTCAGTAACAATTTAAGAAAACATATTACCATCATGATAAAGTTTTGTCAGTAATGATCAGTTGTTTGGAAAGTTTTACGTTCGCTGTGTTCGTAATAGTTATCTTTGTTAATTCACAACCAGTGAAAGCCAAAATTTCGAAACTACTGATCCCATCCACCAAGGTCAGCTCCGATAAGTCCGTCACCAGTGCATGGGTAGAATAAATTATGATCGTGACACAAGCCAATTCCATCTATGGCGTACAGCAGTGACCAGAGTTCTCATACAATCCAGGACCCTCAGTGACTACACACGCATCACGCTACGTCACCCTCCGACAAACTTCCCTCATTCGTCTAGTGAGAGTTGGAAGAGAGGGAAAAGGAAAAACTTGTAAGTAACCATTACAAGTAAACGTTATCTATTATAATTATAATTTCACATCATTCTCAGAAGTATTAATACCAAAACTTAGTACTGCTATATTGAAAAAATATTCTCAATGCCTATAGAGAAATAATAATGAAATCAGGATTAATGCTTACATTTCAAAAACAGCCTTTTAGCCAAAGACCATAAATTTTTGATCACGTCCCGCCATGATTCTATGGGTAGATGTTCTGAGCACCTGAGATATTTATGTATATATGAATTGAAAGAAGAAACGAGCAAATGTGATAATTAATCAGCTTTACAGGCCAAATGACATACCTGCACCAATATATAATATGAGCATGAAAGTATCCCGCTAAGAGATGGGATGCATCAAAATTCTAGAAATAATTACGAAAAGGAAGACCAGTAATCTATCAAAACACCAGTTTGACGTAATAAATGAGTACCATACGGAGACCCTGACGAGGATAATTAATTATCATCTGATGAAGATAAATTCTACAAAGTCCGTGAGAATAAAGGTGAATGTTCGAAGGATAATTACAAATAAAAGCTACCAATTCATCCAAACGCATTAATATGAGTGGAAGGTAGAGATTTATATAAAACCATATACCTGGACGTACTTGTGAATGCATTTAACAAAGAGGACAAATATATCGGTTCTCATGATGAGTTTTTGAAAAGACCCATAAGAAGATTCCGTGCATTGACCACGATGTGTCAGATAGCATAGAAAGATCTGCAATATATAACTATTAATATTAAAGGATATGCGTTGGATATTTTTGACTATTACCAAGAATAACGTAAATAGTATGAAAATGGTCTTGGTATTCTTAGAAAATTTTAGCATGGTTCGTAGCAGGAATCTAGAATATTGGTCGAATTGAATACGACCAGATGTTCATAACAGATGGAAAGGAAGCCCGTGGAATCCGAATTATGTGTGTTCCGTTCGTTTTTGAACCACATCATCGTTCTCCAAAACAATTATATAAGCAGTACCAAGTCGAATGCTATCTAATTGATAAACTATAGGCTACACTCTACACACCTTACATACAATCTGAACTCAAATCGAAAATTACCCAGATTGTACAAAATTCGATTCATATAGTCGCCAATTGGTTGAGTTGAAACACCATGACGGCAGAATCAATGATTTCGTAAGTAATGGTGGTAGAGGATATGGATATAGAATAAGTGAATTATTCAATGGGGTATGAGGACCGAACATGTTCTTCATTCCAAACCAATATAATCCGCTACTTTTACATTCGCCAGAATGGAATAATGCAACCATTCATTCCAACTTCATCAGGAACAGTACATCGGCAAAATAAATCAGCTTCCATAGGCGTTGATTTTCTACTCATTCAAATCATTGTGGGATCAACATTCTTGGCTGTCTAATTGCCTATCAAATGTTTCAGCAGGAGAATATATTCTCTTCCAAGTAACAGTGCTGAAATTGGGTAAATTACACGCTCAGGAGATCAAAAATAGTTGAACATCTACAAAATAAACCATCACTGGGACTACTATGCCCTCAACTGTATTTTTGTAGCTTGCCAATGGTTGAATTAACAGTCAGCTAATTCGCAAACGCTGAAGGTATTTCATAGCGGATTTATTTTCTTGTATTTATTCAAGAATAGTGAGGATAACTAAATATATTGGAGTTCAGCCACCAGAATTGAAGACGGGTCGTGATTTCTGTTTTTGGAATCTAAATATTCCTGAATTCCGACAAAGTGAATATTTCCGTCCTAATTCGTTACGATTTTCTAAGAGTGAACAGTATTTAACGTTGAAGATGAAAGAAGGTTTCTTGTCCAATTTTCTTCAGTCTTTTTATTCAGTATCACCGGTAAGCGGAATATTTATACCTAATAAGATGAAGACACTGTCAAAATAAGTGATGATCATAACTAATACGCGTCATCATATTTGACAACTTTGGCACTGTTAATTACATTAATAACTGGTGGCAAAATTCACGATAATTCACGATCCAGCGTAAGCAGGAAACGAAGTAGTTGGCCATTATGAACAATTGTAAGTAACTTACATTTCCACACACTTTCTCAACAACTTATTTTTCTAAATGATAGAAATGAAACCCTGAAAGCTTCAATGACATTCCCAAAGGTCTCCACTTCGAATCTTGGTCAGTTAATCTGCCTTATTCCCGGTTGTAGGGACATATAGTACCTTGATCAATTTTCTTTCTACCATACCTCGGACGTAGCCATATATTAATGAAACATGTTTCAATCGCCAAAGACATTGCATATGATCGGTCCAGGCTATAGACTCCGAATTTTCTTGAAACAAAGTAGTTGGTTTTATTGGCCAAATGCCTAATTGGATCAGAATCTTACGAACACAAACTACCTCGCGGGCACAAGAAGATAACGTCACAAACTAAGCTTCTGTAGTAGATAGGTCTGTTTCCGTCTTCAATTTTGAAGGCCAAATAACCGGGAAACTATTTAATGCAACCATAAATTCAGATCTTGATTTACGGCGAGACTAATCTCTTGCCCAATCATCATCAATCCAAACTAAAAGTCCAGATTCGTCCAATGCATTGGAATAAATACTCCAAATTCAATACTTCCTTTCAGATAGCGGAGGAGATATTTAAATGCTTTCCAATTACTAGGTCCCGGATCACTTTGAAATTTTCCTAATCTGGATACCGAGACAGAAATATCCGGCCTTGTTCGTGTTGACAAATAAAGTAGCGAACCGAACACTTGACGATACGGCACATTGCGCATTTCTTGAATGTCTAATTCGTTCGTTGGAAAATGAGGTAGATATTACCCATGAGATATTGGCAAGCTTTCTAATCCCTAGGTACATTTAGTTGGTTTGCAGGTTTCCAAATTGGCGGCAACAATAATCCGCTCACAGTACGCACCTTGTCACATTGAAAGACCATTCGGGCCGCGATCAATTTTGATCATTAGGACGAAGTTGCATTTTTCAAGGTCCGATACGATCACATATTGTCCAATAAGCTTCTTTGCACTTTCAATGCCCTTTTTGCTTCCAAAAATGAGCAGGTCATCTACGTATGCAACATTGTAGACAAGATTGGATTTTTCCGAAGAAATGTAGAGTAAATCTACAGACAATGAGCATTGAAATTTAATCCTGGAAAGTAATGTGGTGAGATGTTGACACCATAATTTGGATGCCTGTATTAGACTACATAAGAATTTCACCAGTAGGAAAATTTCTCCTTTTGTAGATTGGACGCCTTTAATTTTCGGTAGACGAATAAAAGATCTTTCTTTTTCTTAGAGCTTGTCATTAAAAAATGCACCCTTATCGTCCAATTGGCCATTTCCCAATTCTTTTAGATAGCTATTGTTAAATGAACTAGTTCAATGCATGCAACGGGTGTATATACATCCACATAGTTTGAAATGTTGGATTGGAAATTTCCACGAGCGACCAGACGGGCCCAGTACCGAACAAGTGAACCTTCCGCGTCACGTTTGAACTTGAAAACGAACCTGGGAGGAAGAATATTGTCTTTCCTCGATGGTTTTCAACCATCGATAAATGTACCATTATCAATAAGAGTCCTCATTTCAGTATCAATTTCTTGAATCCATTTTATACTGGACTTTGATCTGAACGCAACGGACAATTTCGGTTCATCTGTGTCGTCCACAAAATTCGAGTTTACCATCATATTGTAATTTACGGACCATCTGTCACGCAAATTGAATGGTCCTGATGGCTTGGGCGGGATATTTCCTTCGCCGACATTGTCGGTATCATCGTCATTTGGAATGTCTTCTCCAGATTCTACCGAGTCCGAATCGTGGTCAGATCCTTCATATTGAATTGGCTGTGTGTATGTCATGCCGTGAGATACCGACTCCACATCTACTTCTTCTGATTTTTCCTTTGTACATGTGGCGGAACAGGTTGTGTACATTGTAATGCAGCCTCTTTCCGCTTTAGGAACCTGCTACTTTAATCAAAAACAATGTTTTCAAGCATCTTTTGTAGTTTAACAGCTCTAATGTTGTTCACTACTGATTCACACATCATACTCTCCGCCACTTGGAAGTAATGTATCGTATCCTGAAGTTTGGAGAATGAAATGGAGAGTTCCGAGTCTTTTAATTTTGAGAAATTCTTATTTTGATTAGGACAGTATAGGGCTTTAGTCTCGTACACTCCCTGTTGAGACGGCGCATGAAGCGCATTTAAATAGAGATGAACACCATGTTTTTCCAGCCGCAACCTTCGGTACCATGTTTTTCTTAACATGAATTTATCCAAGAATATATTTGCATTATCCATTCTCGAACGAAACGCCTTGTCAATAGACTTTTCTTGGTCAACGGTCAGGGTTCGATCATCATCGAAACCGTCCAATGATTTTATTGCAGAAATAATAGTAAGCCATGTTTGCTCACTCTCAGTTCTCACGGAATGAAAGAAAACCATCTGTAAAATGTGGTTATTCCCATTGTAATTGGCAGCCTCAAAATGAGTTTCGTATGACTGAGGTCCTACCCCCTGACAATGCGCAACATCTACGGTGGGTGTCTTTCTTTCAGTCAAGACTAAGTGGTTACTAACGCTGAGAACGAACAATAAACATTGAAATATTGCTTTGAATCATCGATATCGAAAACATCAACAATTCTATTGTCGAACGTTGTCTCCAAACTGACTACACCATCTTTCTGGCATTGTTAAATATAAACTCTGCCATCTTAATTCTTATTCTTTTCATTTCTAAACCTATCACGCTATGGACATCCACTCTATGTTCTCAGTTTCGTAAAAGTTTTGCGTAACATTCCAATGCCGCCATTTTCACTGGGCGGATTTTATCCATTTCTTGTTTTAATTTTTCTTCATCCAGACGAAAGAGCCTACTCCCCGGCTGCCTCGTGTAGATAACCTTCGCTCTAACAATTGATGCTATAGTTCCCGTGAGAACTTTTGGATCTTAGATATTTCCGTAGATGCAACTCTACTTATTTTCTTTGCAGTGTAGCACGTGACACGTCTCTTTCCTATACAACTAGACCCTCCATTTATGCCACTTTGCTCATTTGCTACCTCTCCAAAACAGTCATTGTCATCTTTCTCAAATTTGTTCAATTGCCACAATCCAAAGATGGGCTTTCGATCAAATTTGATCACAGCTTTACATTTCCTTACTCGACACGTCATTTTAACATATACAATTGTTTGCTTTATTTTCACACCTTTATGTCCAACGAGCCATGCCGTGAATTCCCGGCATAATCGTTCGCACTTCCGTCGTGTGGGAAAACATTCCCCCACTTCAGGATTTATTTCAACTGCCCGTGGCGGTACCCACATACCTGATGCTTCTCGTTTCATCCATAATGCTGCTTTCGCATTTTCTATCACCCATTTTTATATAATTTCATCTGCTTTCTCTTTCTTTCTGTAGCATTTGGTGATTTATCCTTCCTACGGACCTTCACTTTTTTCACTCCCTCTATCTCATCACTTCCAGTTCTCTATTGATCTTCATGTTCATTGGCATGTTCATTTACATGTATGGATCTATTTCCATTTACACGTTCGTCGACATGCTTATTTACATATCATTTTCATATTCATTCTCATTTTCACAAAATATTTCACTTTCATGTTCAATGCTAGTACCGTCTTCATTCTATGAATTCGGCGGTGCAAGTGGGCCCTACTCATTGCTATCTACAAACGATTCAAACCATTTGTTCATATCTAAATTTACATCCCAACCTGAATACTCACCACTGCAAACAGCGGCTGTGTGCTCTATATTTTCTTCATCCATTAATCGATGAAGTGTCGGTGCATTCTCCGGAATGATAAAACCCGGCCTAATATTCGTCTTGTTTTGAGAAGCATCGTTTTCTGCCAAGTTTCCTGCTCTTCTCATAGCTTGTTCCGTTATTTTTACACACGTTTCTTCTCTCCGCTTGGTCTTATCGCTGACCTTGTCCCTGTGAATTCGCAGCAACAGCTTGCGAAACGCCTTCTTTAAAATGATATACTGACACCCACCTGACACAAGCCTACCGAGAATAATGCTGTTTATTGGTGCGTTATCGTTTGTTTTGTCGATCTGTTCGAGTTCAGAGCATGTTGCTGCTTCGCAATCCATTTGTGTTAAGAATCAAGGGGAGATTGGATGGCAAAAAGATGTTTGCTTTCCCTTTTGGGAGGATGATATGTAGTTGTTGAAATGGAGAATGTTACAGCGGCGTTAACCCAAACAGATCGTTTCCTTCTTTTCTCCTTATTTTATTTTCAGAAACCTTGAAAATCGTATACAGATACTTCTGACAAAATTAGGGTGGTGCATTGCCACATATTACATAATCAGGGGGCGAATTCCAACGTTAATTCCCTTCATTTTCGCTGTCTTCATATTCGGGATGGTGATCACCCTCCCAAATTTCAACCTCGGACATCAATTCACCACAACTTTTGGTCTTTACTGTACTTTCGCCATCCACTTTTGAAAAGTGCACACATTCACCCGCCCCCCAGTGTTTCACTTTACATTACTTTCACCGTCCAAAGCACCGAATCTCCTATCTTACTTGTGAAATAATTTATGTGTAACATGTGCGATTTGTCACTTGGTATCTTTTTGAAAAGTATCTTATAATATTATATATATTAAAAGATAGAACGACAAATCGGGAAAAATAGAACACATTATCCATCTTTCCGTTTATATAGTGTGGAAAAGTTTACGAAACGGGAATTTTCTCTCTTCTTCAGTAGTCACTTGTGACAACGTTCATGAAGAGAGACAGGAACTGTTTGTCAATTAGTAATATACGGAGATCTTAGTAACTAATTATTAGTTACTAATATCTCCGTATATTTGGTCGATAATGACATTATCTTTTTTCATGAAAGGACAGAAACAGGGAGGGGTCCTCAACAAGGTCCACCTTTGAAAGTTTGCCGCCCCATGTATATTTACTGAAGATTTCGTAATGAAGTTGTTCTACACAATTTTTCCCCGCAATGGAAATGGTTTTGTAAATGTTATTTTCTGAAAAAACCATAACCTAGCAATGGAATGGGGTGGCTCTGCAATTTTTACCTTTAATGATTATAGTTTGCTCCTTTATGTATGATTTCTAACGTTTGCGATATGAAAATTATTTTGAACAAGAGGGGCTGCTCAAGAATGTTCACCTTTGATGGTTAATGTTTGGGCAGTTCTTTTCAATTTTTAATGATTGCACGGCAATGATAATTTTTATGGG
Source organism: Odonthalia washingtoniensis (assembly GCA_032358235.1). NCBI lineage: Eukaryota > Rhodophyta > Florideophyceae > Ceramiales > Rhodomelaceae > Odonthalia > Odonthalia washingtoniensis. The sequence continues at coordinate 5,436 of JAULBU010013368.1, read as the reverse complement.
GGGTTTCCATCTGGTCAGCGTGTAGTCCGCCACCCTTATGAACCGAGTCCTTGTGTGCCCTTTTAGGTCCGTTCCCAATAGCTCGCATTGATAATTTCCATCAAGACCCCAAACACCGTACAGGGCCTTCAAACTTTTTTTAAAACCAATTTTAAAAAAATATTTTCTATTCTATAAAGACCATTAAAATTTTAAATATGTTTTCATTAAAAATAAAACATTAGACTAATTTTAAAAGGGATAAAAAGTTACGAAAGTATTATTATTGAAGGACTTGCAACAATTCTAAAATTTAAAGAGCATTTGGGCATATATAGTTCAACCTCACACGCAATGCCATCTGACGTCGACGGCGACTGGAAGTTATGGCTACATTGAAAACTATTATCTATTGCATCATAGCCAGGTCCCGAAGAAAGTCGTCGTGAACGTCGTTGGCTTTAAGAACTGCAAATAATTCATTGTTTTTAAAGAATGGCTATCCATATCCAGTAAAGAGGCGGCTGGTGCAGGTGGAGCTGAGTTGGGAGGAGGTGCTTAGTACACCTGTTAATCGAAACATTAAGTCCTCCCTGACCATCATTTATGACCAGATTCATTGGTTTGACGCGTATGACTGGGTATGGATCCACCAATTTGGAAGAAATTTGTTGGTAAAGCCTGGTTGGGACGTTGTTTTCGCAGTTGAAACAGCCAGTTCGGGAATTCTTTAAATTTCAGAGAAGGTGTGTCGAACGAATACGTCGTCTCCAGGCTGAAAGAGGCTTTTTATCCATACTGATTTGTCTACAAACTTCTTGTAATTCACTTTAGCAAATCGCATATTTGCGTCCGTATCGGTAACCATCTCTTTCAGTTGTTCCAGGATGCGTCTTTTCGTAGTGCGTGTAGAGGCTGGCATAGAAAGATCAATATGAGAATCGGTGTTGGAGGTAGGCGATAGAAAAATCTAGTTCGGAGGATGCCATGAAATACAAAGGGAAAATGGGGTCATGCTGGTTGAGCGGTGTACTTGGCAGTTGTAACCGTAGGGCAGAGGCTTCTCAATACTATTGGTGTTAGGTTACGTAGCATCGGAGGCGATTAGAGATTGTCCTGTTATGCCTTTCGGCTTGTCTCTTACAATGTGAGCAGAAGGCTAAAGTAAAGAATTGTTGAATTCCAAGAGCAGAACAGACCGTGGAGAAGAATTTAGATATGACGTTGGAGCCATTATCGGATAAAAGGTAATCGGGGATGCCGAAGTTGTAAATTCAATGAGTGAGTAAGGCTCCGGCTGTCACGGAAGCAGTCTGTTTTCCAAGAGTAATGACCTTGGTGACCTTAATGTACCGATTGGTGATGACGAGGACGAAGAGATTGCCAGTTGTGATTTTGAGCAGTGTACCAAGTATATCCATTGCCACAAATTCCAGTGGGACGTTCGGTTGAAAGATCTTGAGATGGTATTGATGTTGGCGAGGTGAGCCGCGTACCTTCGGAAAGGATTTACACTCTGTTACCGTTCGGTGGACAACGTTGCGCATATCGCGCCAAAAAATGCCGTTGGAATGAATAGTACTTCCGGTTCACTCTGCGATGGCCAAACGATATCGGGTAATTTGAAAGATAGAAGAAGCGGTCGATGAGAGTCTGTGGAATGATGAGTTGATGTGCGCCGTCGATTTCGGAACGACGAGTGAGGAATCCGTGAAGGTTAAGGTAGAAGAGCGAGTCGGGCTTGTCAATTATGGACTCCTTAATTCCACTCGGAGTAGAATTTCTTGCATTCCGTGTCAATTGAGCTACATTTCCGTGTCGATACAGGAGCATAAGGCGAGATGCAAAGAAGGATAAAGACGGACAAAGACGGCGGGATAAGAAGTAAAGTGCAGGTGAAACACTTGGAGGATAAAAACGGTATGCGATAACAAGAGGAGGAATATATACTGGAATATATCATTAAACATTAATAATACAAGGTGGGCTTTTAGGATATACACATACATACATTATGGTGACAACTACAAAATGTAGAAACACAGGAGATCGCTAAAAGAAGGAAAGGTCTGGAACATGGATACAAGTGTATGAGAAATACAGGAAGAAAAGGATTAGAAAGTCATACTGCGTAATTACTACATGTTTTAAGAACACAAACGGAACCGGCCTTTAGTAGTATAAAACAGTCTCATGGCTCCCATTTTGCTAGGGAATAATGCGGATCAACAACATTTAATAAAGACATAACCATCCACCCCAGTTCCCAGACTACATCGCTGCATCCGTAGGGTATCAGATCTGACAAATACTTCACCACGTAGCACGAGGATAAATCATTGGTGCCTTCACACTACTCACTAGACAGCGTATTCCGTGACGGTAGGTGGCCTGAACGAAGATCAAGCTCGGAGGCGAGTACAGTAACTGCGCCACATCCTCCACTTTGTAACTCGATCAATATACCGGATGCGGGCGAAAACGAGGGACAAAGGCCTTCGTAAGAAGTGGCAATAACCACTAGAGTGACGTATTCAGATAATGAGGCATTATACAAAAAGGGGGAGAAACTAACAAAAAGGACACTGGAAGACGAGTCTAGGTAAACGGGAGGCATTGAGCACTAAGGCGCAAAAGGAAAGGCCTCAAGCAAAAAGCCAGGAACTCAATCGAACTGAACACAGTTTATTAATAAAGCGGAAGACCCAATGTAAGGACAATAATACTGTGTTTAATAAAGAGGGAAGGTCCGGACCAGAAAGTAGAAGAAAGTAGGTAACTAAGACTTGGGGAGAAAGGCAGCTAAAGTGGAAAGAGACTTAATATAAAATGGGATATTAATCCTTGTAAAAAAGGCCAATCAACATTCCGGTTCGGTGGTTTGAGTGCGTATCAGCTTGTCTTGGGAGACAGGATAGTGTCGATCCTACGAGGTGGTCAGGAGGTCTTCAGAATTAAACGAGATATGGATATGCCATTGGGGCAGATGGTGGATGATTTAGGTGACGTCATGAAAGTTAGCACTGGCTATACCGTCCGGAAGTAGAAAAACAGAGATGTCATCATCGATCGGAGCCATATCGGATCCGGTTGGGGAAGACAAGAGAGGGAGTCTGGGTCTTGATGGAGAGATTCGGGATGGTGTTGGACTCTAAAGTCGTATTAGATAAGGCTAAGGCGCCATCGCTGGAGACGACTGGTTGCACTTGAAAGAGTCATGATCCAACGGAGTGAATCATGATCCGTACGGATGGTAAATAGAGTACCATTGAGGAAAGGGCGTGATAAAATCACAGCCCAGACAATGCAAATTCACTCACGATGTAAGGTGTCGTAATTACGTTCGACAGGGTTAAGTGGTCTGTACCAATAACCAATGAGTTCAAGTCTTCCGTCATCCGGTTATTACTGCATAAGGACGCATCACATCTTGTCGTCGCATGCGTCCGCGTCCACTGTGCAGGGCGCGCCGAGGTGCGGTAAGGATAAGACAGGTGGAGTATTAAGATTGCGTTTGAAAGTTTCAAAATAGCCTGTTCCGTTTCGGTGAGGGAGGGGGATTTAGTGGGTTCCCCATTCTTAGTATTCGCGTAGGGGAGGCCAGTCTAGCAAAATTTGGGACGAAATGGCGGTATAAATTACAGAGTCCGAGAAATCTCCGTAATTTTTCGGCCGTAGTCGGGGCTTGAATCCCATTTATGACCTTGATGGTCTTCGATACCACTCTCAATTTTGCGAGACGGATGATGTGGCCAAGTTATTCCACAGATTCTTGAAGGAAGAACGATTTATTGAGGTTTATTGAAGACCGGAATCGGAGAATAGTTGTAGAAATTGCGTGACGTGACGAAGGTGGTCCTGAATGTCGGTAAAGAAAATGATGATTTCGTCTAAATAGACGAGAGCTGATTGCCACCGAACGGATTAAATGATGATATCGGTAACGCGTTAAACGATACCTGGCGCATTTTCAGTCCAAAAGGCATACGATCGAAGCAGTAAAAACTCTGATGGCTGAAAAATTCCGTGTTGTCACGATCCGATTATATAACGGGTATTTGCCAACATCTCGAAAGTACAGTCCAGAATGCTGAAGATCTTGACATCTCCCAGGGAATCCATTCATTCGTCAATTCAGGAAATGTGATAGAAGTCTCGATCCGTGACCGAATTTAGACGCCTATAGTCAATACAGAAAGGGAGGGGCCGTCCTTCCTGGATGCAAAAAAGACTGGAGATGCCCATTACGTATTTGACGGTTCTATAACGTCGGCCTTCCACATGCGGGCGATCTCGTTCGGTTCTGTTTCTCATTAGGTAGGGCCAGCGCGATAGTGCATTTGAAAAATAGGGACGGAGTCAGGTTTTAGTTCTAGCCGATGTTTGGTAGATGAAATCTTGCCAAGAGGGCCATCCCAATGTGGTGGAATGGTCCAGGCGCTTGTATTTGATCCATCCGATGTGGTTGAAGGCGGTCACTATCTTGGACGTTAGTTCGCCAATAGACAGAGTTGTAGTGTGCATATCTATCCCATATGGCGGTGTGTATTTCAGTCATGACACGTTCCTAGTCGTCCGAGACAGAGTCGTTGGTGAGGCAGACTTCCTGCACCATTTCGGTTAGTAAAGATGGGAATTCCTTGACGGTATATTCGATGTCTATGGGACAGATGAGGTCTGTCGGGGTAGAATCTGTTGCGATATGTGTGTGATTTGGGATGTATACCGGAGCGAATGACAGATTACAGATCGTGATGTAACATGGTCTGGTGGTGTCAATCTCAGCAATTACGTTAGCGGCTAAAATCATTGTCTTGTCTGGGAACGAGGGCATGGCGAAGATGGAAGCAATGCCACAAAAGTCGGAGCGGACTAAGACATCTACTTGATGATAAATATGGGTAACCAATTGGCGTATAAGGTGAATCTGCAGTGATATCAGAAGTACCAGGAGCAGTCCCGGTTGGGATTGGGGTTATTCCGTGAGCGGTGTTTGGAGTCGAGGCGACCTGAACGATGGGAACCTGTGCGTAATTCCAGGGTGTGACGGTTCACTTGTCTCAGTAGAACTGACAAATAAACCGATCGGTAAATGATGTGTCGAGTAGAGGTGGAACTGCTAGGGTGTCAACAACGCCGCACCACACACGGGCACCTATATGGCCAATGCGGATGAAAATCAATATAATTCCCAGTAGGTGGAGGGGGTTTTAACTACTGTTTTTAATGGACGTTTCGGTGATGGTTTAATGAAACGGTGCCAGGTTGGTTGAATCTAGTTGGGACGAATCAGGTTCGGTCCGGCGCCGGTTTCCAGTACAGCTTGTATAGTAGTGTAGTGGGTAGAGTTTATTCCGTAGGTGAAGTCCAACTTATAGTTGCCATTTTCACATATTGAATCTGGATCGGTAAGCGGAGCGAGTTTGAGGTAGGGGAAGTGGAGGGCGCCTAGAACCG
>JAULBU010013367.1:21498-41825 GCA_032358235.1 Odonthalia washingtoniensis | reverse complement strand
CAGTGAGAAGGCAGCGGACAACGACGCATGGCCAGAAATCGAGGTTGTTCAGCAGTGGTTCGCCGAGCAATTTTGCCAACCGGTCTATGAGGCGGTGATTGAGCAAGCCGTCTTGGCGGGGCGTATCGCCGGGGTGACGGCGGAGTATTGGAATCGTCATCGTGGCAGCTTGTGCGAATGCCTTTGGTATGGGCCGGTTGCCAGGTCGATCAATCCGACACATGACGCCAAGGCCGCATCAATGCGGATTCACGGCGGTCTGAGTTCTCCACAAATTGAGTGCGCGTCCATAGGTGTACGATTTGAGGACGTGGTGAAGCACGTCAAGGACTACCGGGAGCGGTGTGAGGCAGCCGACCTGCCAGAAGTCTATGCAAATAACGTGCTGGGACTCGACACACAAGATCTATTGGAAACCGAGGAAAGCGATGCCGAAGACAGCGGAAAAGAAGCCCACGACGAGCAGCCAGTCAACGCGGGAAACAGCGAGGATTGAGACGCGGACATTCGCCGTTGCGGCCACGTCAATTGATCTCGATAAGCGATCTGTTGAGGCAATCGTCACAACGGAAACTCCAGTCGAAGAATGGGATTGGGAACGATGGGAAATGGTGCCGAGAGTCCTGCTGACGGACGGAGCATCATGGCCAGGGAATGGGCAGGTGCCATTACTGGACAATCACCAAAGACAGTCCACAGGGGATCAAATCGGGTCGGGTCGGGAGCTGAGAAAAGAGACTGTTGGCGTGGTTAGTCGGTTGTACTTTGCGAGGAGCGCAGAGGAGCAATGGGATAAGGTCAGGGAGGGCCACGTGACAGATGTGTCGGCGGGGTTCGAGGTCTTGGAACAGGTGTACGTCTCGGAAAACACCACGCAAAAAGTGAATGGCCGGGAGTTTGTGGGGCCGGTGAATGTCGCGACGAAGTGGCGACTGAGAGAGGTTAGTTTGACTCCTATTGGAGCTGACGAAAAGGCGAAACTGCGGAGCCATTCGACCAGTGTACAGGAACCGCAGAGCAGAAAAGGAATGAGTATGAATCCGGAACTTAAAGCTCTGCTGGTATCGCGTGGCATGCCAGCAGAAAACGACGATGCAACGAGTCAAACGTGGCTACTGGCGAATCAAGCAACGGTCTTTGCCAATGCGACCGACACACGGCAGCAGACTGCAACGCAGACTGCGACGGTCCAGCCCGACATGACTAAGCTGGTGCAAGAGGCTGTTTCAAGATCGCTTGAAGCCCATACTGTACAGCGGGCCGCACATCGGAAAAACGTGGATGAACTCACGACGATGGCGGGCTGCGAGGAGATTCGTGCACTACTGTACGAGTGCCCTGAATCAGAGGTTCGCAAGAAGATCCAAGAACACCAGGCCGAGCGGTCGAAGTCGGGACCGGCACCAGGTATTCCACGGGTCACAGCCAACGGTCGGGACGCGTTCCGTAAGGACGTCGGGGACGCGTTTGTCTGGCGTGCTTTGGATACGTTTGGCGTTTCCGCGAATACTCGTGCAACGATGGCGGTCGTCAAGCCCAATGATTTCGCCAGGAAATTTGCAGCCATGTCTCTCAGTGACTTGGCTCGTGAGTGTCTCACCACAGACGGCTTCGATGTGCGTGGCCTCAGTCGCCAGGACGTTGCCATGGCTGTGATGTCATCGCCGGATCGTGTTGGGTTGCGGATGGATTCCCGTGACTACGGCGGAGCGTATCACACCACTGGCAGCTTTGCCTTGCTGACCGAAAACGCAGTGAACAAGTCCATGACGGCAGGCTATGCCGAGAACCCTGCAACATGGCGTGGGCCAATGCGACAGGGGCCATCAGTGCCGGACTTCAAGCAGGTCAAAAGGTACGCGATAGGGGCCTTGCCAAACCTGTCAGCATGGCCGGACAATAGCGAGCCGCAAGAGGTCTCAATGGCTGATTCTCGTGAGACGTACGCCGTCGAAGCGTACGCTGAACAGATTTCGTTTTCTTGGCAATTGCTGGTCAATGACGACATGGGCGCGCTAACTACTGTGCCGTTCAAAATGGGCGCGGCCGCATCCCGTACGGTCAATGCTGTTGCATGGGCGGTACTGACGGCAAACGCAGCGATGGCCGACGGCGTGGCTTTGTTTTCTGCTGTGACCGGAAATCGATTCCGTGCCAATGTTGTCACAGGTTCAGCAACTCCAACAGTGGCTACCGTTGGTGCCATGTCTACGCTGCTACGGTTGATGCGAGGCCGCAACGTCAAGCTGGCGACAGGTACCGAGAGCGAAGGGCCGGACGTGCTGAATTTGACACCAGCCTATATTGTGGGACCGGCTGCCTTGGAGGTCACGATTAATCAGTTGGTTAACTCGGCGTACGATCCAAACGCTAGTGTCAACACAATGGTGCACAATCCAACGCGTGTACTCACTCCAGTGATTGAACCATTGTTGGATGCTGCCAGCGCAACAGCGTGGTATCTGTTCGCCAATCCGAACCAATGCGATACCGTCGAAGTCGCATTTTTGCAGGGCCACGAGCAGCCAGTCACGTGGAATTGGATGGATGACGCAACCCTCACACGCAAGTGGGGTGTGCGTCAAGTGTTCACTGCCAAGGCGATGGACTATCGCGGTATGATTCGTCACGCAGGTGTTTAGTTGGTAGTGTTAGTGGCTCCTTATCAGAAGGAAAGAGAACATGATTGAACGAAGTATTCATTGTCTTAAAACCTCATTTCGCACTGGCCGCACGCTAAGCACAACGCCGGGCGAAGGGGGTTGGACAATAAAGGACACGTCATCGTCTGGTACGCCAACGTACACCATTCAGACGGGCGGCGGGGCTAAGCTGTTGTGTGATAATACCAGTGAAGCACAGGTCGTATCGCTTTACCAAAACGATACGCTGGGCTTTCAACTGGTCGATATCCAACGTGTGTCATGGCTGGCAAAAGTGGCGGGAATTGACTCGGTGACTACGCTAGTGATGGGTCTTGCCACGGCCCAAAACGACACGCCAGACAGCGCGACGAACAACTGTTGGTTTCGCATGCAGGGCTCAGCGTCTACGTCTCTTGTGGTTGTCGAAACCGATGACGGCACTACTGACAACGACGACAAGGCCACAGGCGTTTCGTTGGCGAGCACGTGGAAAAAGTTTGAGATCGACTTCTCGAATGGCATATCGGACGTCCGCTTTTTTATCGACGGCGCGGCTGTTGGGCGAGGTACAACTATGTCGATGGCAGCGATCACAACCGAGTCTGTTCAGCCGTTTGTGCAAGTACAAAAGGCATCAGGCACAGGCGTTCCGGCAGTCACGATTGTTGATTTCCAACTGGTGTACAAGACCGCTTTGGGTGGATAATTATGACGCTGGCCGAGCAGATGCTGACGGATGTTGACGCCGTGTTTCTGAATGCGGCAGAGCACGCGGAAACGTACGTCTATACGGCACCACGAACCGGAACTCAAACCAACATAACGGGGGTTTGGGAACCGGACGTGACGCCGAATGTGGACGTGACGCGAGGCGTGGAAAACATGCTGACAGGCAATCTGCTTGTGGCCAGTAGTGTGACGGCAGTCAGGACTGGAACCGTATCGATTGCGTCTGAGACGTGGATTGTCGAGAGGGTCGGGCCACCACTGGTTGGAATGCGAGTCTTGACTCTCACTCGACAGGTCACCAGTCACAGGGGAGAGCACTTCCGGTGAGCGTGACACCAGTATACAAATTCACGTTGCCGTTGCAAAACGCGCGTGTGCTGCTTGCGAATTGCCTAGGGTTTCAAACATTGTGCGGAACCGTCGGTAACGTGAACAACACACTCGCAAAGATCTGGTTTTTTGAAACTGACGACGAGCACGTGTCAGCACAAGCAACACTGCCTCGTGCGATAGTGTCGTATCAGATGGTGGACTTCGCGGCCAACAGAACGAGCACATCGGGCTTTGTTACGACGGGGCCGATTGCCATCCGGATCGAGGCCACGACATCGCAGACGGTACAGCAGGACGGCTTGATTGAGTGGGCCAACACGATAGGTCAGATCCTGGAGGAAATGCAGACGCTGGTCACGGGCTCAGGTCAATATTTGGACGTCACGAAAATCGTGGTGGAGGACTTCGGGCGGTTCGACGAGCCGGTGAACAACGGTCTTCGAGGCCATGGGTGCTGTCTGCTGATTGAGTGGCGAGGAATGAACACGTGAAGCTCAAGATCACATGGGATGAAACGCTAGTCACTCAGCGAACGCATGCCAGGATGTTGCGGGACAACGTGAGGTCAGCTATCTACTATCACAGGGATGTTGTGTTGCCTCGTCACTTCACCTTGGCGGGGGCGAGAAAGTACAAGTATTCACCGAGATCACAGCGAACGAAGATCAAGAAATACAAGAAATACAAGCATCAATTGCCCAACGTGATGACAGGCAAAATGCGTGAGATAGTGCTCAGTCAAAGCAAGGTAACAGGCACACAATACGGTGGACGATTGTATTGCAAGAACTACTTTCCGTTGGATGCAAGACGACGCTACGAGATTGAGCAAGTGACAGCCGACGAAGAGCAAGGCACCGCAAAGCGGATCGAAAAGGGATACGCAAAATCGGTCAAAGATCCCAACAACCAACGCAAACGACGCGTGAAAATATCAAGGAAATAGCATGGCAACAGGTGCCTTATTCGATGCTGTGGTCGGGGCTGTCAATATCTACCAGGTCAAGGATACGTCCTACGATCCTGGGCTAACGGTGGCTCAACACCACTACAGCGGCGGGGTCGCTCCACAGCAGAGCGACATCACTAGCGGTGACCCTGTCATCTCTATCACGAGCGGCGATATCGTGACGATCCTGGACGGTATAGACGCGACGGCTGGTCTGGCCGTGAGTGCAGGCACTGTCACAATCCCGATCAAGAATCGAGCGGCTGGCGGGCTGTTTGCGAGTGGTTCGAATCATCACACGCTCTCGGCTACACACGGGCTGCTGATCCCAGTCTCAATATCGGCCAGTCAGGACGATGAGGACGGGGCGCAACTACAATTGGAATTTCATGCGGCCAGTTCAACGGGGCTGGCAAATCCCATCACACACAACGCATCGCAGTCGGCTGGCAGTCAGACATTTACCGCAGTTCATGACCTGGGACCGGCCAAAGTCAACGGTACAACGATAGTCGGGGTCAAGTCGATCACGGTCAATTTTGGAATCAACGTCAACAAGCAACGGTATAGCGGACAGCCGTTTTGTCAGTTGTACGGGCTGACGATCAACGAGGCCATTCCGTCGATTGAATTCGAGTTCGAGGACATCGCCAGCCTGCACGCATTCGCGACATTCACAGCTCTGAGTACCACGTGTGTAGTGTACTTCAGAAAGCGCATGTCGGGCGGGTTGCGGGTAGCGGAAGCCACGGAGGAACACGTGGCGTTTACTCTGACGAATGGCATCTACACACTGGAATCGGCCAAGGGAAGCGGGCGTGATAACTACACAAATTCCGCCAAGGTCTACGGTCACACATTAGCATACGACACCACTTCGGCAATCACCTAATGCATTACTTTATTTTTGTTCCGGGCACTTGTACAGCCAACAAAAAACAACTCAGCGATGTCGGTCTATCCGATCATTGTTCAGGTGCGTTTTTAACGCCGTGCCACGAAGGGCCGCAAGGCCACAGCGGTGTGCTTGCGTTTTGGGGACAGGTCGAGTCTGTGGGGTATTCGACCGTTACTCACGACTGGATTCCGGCTGTTCCGCAAGGCGATTTGGCGGCGGAACGATACTGGGTGGGGATCGACAAAACCAATCCACCAGTGCCACCTCAATTGGAGTACAAGCACGAGGCGCTCGAGGGATCGTTGCTTGAATTGGGTGATGGACATTGGTGGCGTCTTGCTCAAGCGGCACTGTTGCCGAGGGACTACGTGAGGCATCGGGACGGCCATATCGTCGAGGACGTTTTCGAGCAGTACAGGGACTTCTGGAACAAGTCAATCAAGTGGTTTGACGCGCTGTTGGAATGGGATTTGTCAGGCGAAACGAAGCCGGCCATTGATCCAGGAGAGGCGATTGACTACCTCACGCAGGCGTTGAAACTGAATTACAGAATCACGCCTGAAGTGGTGTCTCACCTCAGGCTGTTTAATTCGCGAAATCTGGCTACTGCACTAGTGGCCAGCGTGCACGGATTTGAGATCCGGGCTGAAATTGATCGCGAAAAAAAAGACTCTCCCCAAGCGGTCGAAGCATGATTGCCACAGCATGGGGCAAGGGATTGTTGCCGAGTCATATTCCTACTTGGTTTGACTTTTGGCGGCTAGGTAGGCATCGACCAGGAGGAACGTAGACGACCACAATCCCAGCATGAGCAGGGCGAGAACAAGCCAGGCAAAGACAGGGTGAGCCAGCGAGAGCAGCACGCACAGCAAGCAGCCAGTCCACGACAGCACAGCCAGGGCAGTGAAGATAATTCGGCCAACGAAATCCAGTAACATAGCGGGTAATTCCTAGTGTCACAAAAGATCGAAATTGATTTCTTGATTGATGACGTTAAAGCGTTGCTGTCGCTACGTCGCCAGCAAATGGAACTGGAAAAGGTACGCAAAAAGCTGGCCGCGCTCAATAGCGAAGGCAACAATCAAGTCAGTGTAGCGGATCAGATCGGCAAGAAAATACGTGACGCGGCGGCTACGTTTCTGGGCGTGGGCTCGGCTGTGGCGGCACTGCAAACAGCGGCGCGAATCATACAGGGCGAGGTCGCTGAGATCCGCAGACACCAAGCGGCCACAGGTGACGCACAGATAGGGTATGCTCGGGTGATGCGGGCCGCGTTGAGAAATGTCGGCACAGACTCCCAGACAGGCAAAGCCAATATCACGGGTCCGGAATTGCAAGTGCTCGCCGAGAACCGAGCAGCACAGGCGGGGGTATCGCCCACAGAGTACACAGAGGCGCTGTCGGGTGCCTTGGCGGGGGTGTCGCCGAGCAGTCGCGAGGACGTGAACAAGGCTGCCGATATTGCTTCCTCAGTTCTTCAAATCTGGGGTGACTTGCCACTTGAGGAAATGAAAATCACTGCTGGCTCAATCGCCGACTTCATGAAAACCAATAAAGTCAACGCGTCCACGGCTGCCGGAGCGTTGCTCAATCTAGGTGCCATGCATCGCACAGCAGACACGTTGCCATTGTCGAATTACGCACTACCAGGGGCTGTTCGAACAACCAAGGTGGGAGGGACAATCCAGGAGGGGCTCGGCGGCGTGGGCTATCTGTCGCAGACCATGATTGACCCCAACGCAGAGAAGTCAGGCACCGTCTGGCCGAAGTTTGTACAGGAGGTGAACGACGCATTGCCTGAGATGAAATCATTTGCGGATCGCCTCAAGTTTATGTCGCAAACACCAGCGTTTACGAAGGTGTTTTTCGAGGGCGGCACGTTCGACAAGCGCAAGTATGACAAGCCAAATCTGGGGCACGGAGAAGCAATTCCAGCGCTCAAACAACTGGTGTTAGAGCCCAAGGAAATGGCAAAGTATCAAGAGTATGTACGCAACGCGGGAGACTCCGATAAATGGGCCACGGTCTTTGCCAATAATCTCACGGAACTGAACAGCACAGGGGCCATAGCCGTAGCAAAAATCAAGCAAGCAACCACAGGCGCGATCGAAGGAATGGCACTGACTCAGCAGGGACTAGGAGGCGTAGGCCGGGAGCAACTCAACGCCATGCTGGCTCAGTCTGGACTAGGTCAAATTGAGCAATGGTTATCGAATATACAGTTCGAGTCACATACCGCGTTTGGTAGTGTTGCACCAATCGATAACGTGATCAAACAATTAGATGAGCGTATCGACAATTTGAGGCGTCCACTAGTTGAGGGTGTTGGAGTGACTGGAGCGAGGACATTCTCTCGAATGCGAGAAGCGGCAACGCCTGAGGGATTGGATGTCGCAAACAAGCTGGAAAGCGTTGTTGAGCACTTACGACAACAGAGCGAAGGCTACGAAAAACGCAAGGCTTTGGAGACGAAACTAAGGCATGAGTCAACACGTCCTGAGATCGTGCTCGAAGAGATCAAGCAGGCCGTCAAGTCCGATCCCAATATGACTCCCGCGAAGATCGCGAAGGCACGCGAGCGCGTGGAAAATATCAAGCAAGAAGTGGCTATCAAGCCCGTTGAGCCACAGGTCAGGAAAGCGGTCACACAGCAGGCTGACGACGTGCTGCGGGTCATCGACAATCGTGGGAGCCAGGTGAAGGGAAAGCCGATGCCGGGCCGTCCAGCCGCTGCGGTGATGCCTTTGCGGGTAGGAAGGCCGGTGTCGGCCACAGAACAACAACTTGCTGATAACGCGGAAGCCGCTATTCGGAGAATCGCCGAAAAGGAAAGAAGCATTCAATTTCCTAGCGTCAACGCAACAGGTCTACAACCACAGCAAGAACAGATTCGACTGGCTCAAGACTCGAACCGGCAACTGAAGGAACTCGTGAAACTCATGGGACAAAACAACAAATCAACCAACGCCACTGTATCGGCCTTGAACAAGCCGCCACAACCCAAGCCGCAAACACTCGCAGTCGTGGAATACAAACCCAAGGTAAGGGGTGCGCCTGCAATGGTAGTCGCACAGAATGGGAGGGTCGGCAAGTGACGATTTCCCATGGCGGCTATGCGTTCGAGTCGATCACATCCCACGAGGTGCCACTCGAAGGCAACTATGATCACGCGCCACTAGTGTTCAGTTTCTTTGGTGTGCCAGGTTCAACGGAGATTCGAGACACCTTGCACGGGCGGGAAATTCGACTCGTCGCGCAGTTCCGGGGGTACGCGACAAAGGCCTTATTGCAGGCCGCGTTGAAGACCGTTGACGGCAAGGTCGGCACGCTCAACGATGCGACTCTGACGGTCAATGATGGGGTCTCCACGCTGACCTATTACCATTGCACTTTCCGTGGATTTGAACGCACGGGAACAGCGTCAGCGGATTTGAACGGCGGCACGGAATGGATACAAGACGGGGTGTTAGTCTGGTGGCAATTGAAGAGGACGCAATAGCATGGCTGATCCATATTTGGGGGGCATCGTCATCACCAGCGTGATCTGGGATGAGCCATCAGTTTTGCGTGTGGATTTCACTTCGACGCATTCCGTTTCCACGTACAAACACCAACTGTACATAGGGCGGCAACTGGTAGGGGTTACGGACAATTCCGCAGATCGGATTCTGTTCGGTACGTTCGCCGATTTTGGCATTCCAGAAGAGGTCACAGTCGTAGCTGTGGACGCAGCGGAACACCTCACAGACTACGGGGACGATTTGCCATCGCGGCCATATGCCAGGGCGAAGTTAACAATCGTGACGGCGGGTTGGGACTCAGACACGGCAACGATTGAGGTAGCTGCGGGGACGGAGCCAGGCGGGGCCGTGGAAAGTGAAAACATTGTGGCCATTGAGACGTTTGTGGCCAATGGCACATATACAATAATCACGCAGCCGATGGACGCCTCAGGTGAATGGAATTACGAGGTGGTCGGGCGTGATGGAATCCTCCCGACGGGGAACCGTGGCACAGCAGTCGATATCTCAGTCGATCTGCTGGTATACCCGCAGGACGTGGTGTCGTCCGAGACGGGGCCACGGCTTGTATTGACGACCGACTCGGGCAACCTGATTGCGAGTTTTACCGAAGATGAATGAACTGATTTCCAAGCGAAAACCGTTGTACTCGATCACGTTTGGCGATATTGAGGCAGCCGACCTGCCGACCGGTATCGACGCCGTCAATATTGCCGACGGGAGCATCACAAACACGGAATTCAAATACCTAGACGGGCTCACGTCGGCAATTCAAACGCAACTCACGGCGAGGCTACCTTTAGCCGGTGGGACGATGACGGGGTCAATCGTCTTGCACGCCGATCCGTCAAGCGCTATGCATGCGGCCACCAAGCAATACGTCGATTCGCTGGGCTCGAACGGAGTCAAATGGAAGGAGCCGGTCAGGGTCGCGACAACGACAGCTCAGACGCTGGGGAGCGACTTCGAAAACGGCGACACGATTGACGGTATCGTACTGGCGACCAACGACAGAATCCTAGTCAAAAATCAGGCGAGCGCAACCGAGAATGGCATCTATACAGTCAACGCTAGTGGGACGCCTACACGAGCCACAGATGCCGACGCATACACGGAATTGAATGGGGCTACGGTCTTCGTGTTGGAGGGCACGGCCAACGCTGACAAAGGCTTCATGCAGGTCACGGAATTGACGTCATTTGCCAGTCAATCCTGGGTGCAAAATTTCGGAACGGGTCTGTTTGTGGCCGACGAAACAACGCTGACATTGAGCGGATCGACATTCGCTGTCAAGGCACTTGGCGTTGCTAATGCGCAGGTGGCAACCAGTGCGGCGATTGACCTGAGTAAACTGGCAGCAGTGACAGCATCCAGGGCGCTGGTATCGACGGCGGGGGGTGTGGTGTCAGCCTCGTCTGTGACTGCCACCGAGTTGGGCTATGTCAGTGGCGTATCGTCGGCAATCCAGACGCAAATTAACGCCAAACAAGCCACGATCACAGGCGGGGCAACAACGATAGCCTTGAGTGATTTGACGGCCAGTCGTGCCGTAGTCTCGAATGGATCCGGCAAAATCGCCGCGTCATCTGTGACCTCCAGCGAACTCAATCTGCTGAGTGGTTTGACTGGTACAGTAGTTACGACAACGAACACGCAAACGCTGACAAATAAGACTCTGACAAGTCCCAAGATTGGCACGGCGATCCTTGACACGAGCGGCAATGAGTTGATTATTTTTTCGTTGTCAGCCTCAGCGGTCAACGAGGTGACAATCACCAACGCAGCCACGACCGGCACCCCAACGATAGCAGCGTCAGGCAGCGACGCCAACATCAGTCTAAGTCTGGCAGGCAAGGGAACAGGGGCTGTGCTTTGTGGTTCCAATTTGTCAATTGGCGCAAACGCAATCGTTGACGGATCTTTGAATGAGTACGTGAAATTTAGTTCCACAGCGTCCGCTGTGAACGAAATCACAGTAACTAACGCGGCCGCAGGTGGCTCGGTGAAACTGGATGCGACCGGCGGAAGCTCAAATATCGATCTGCATGTTGGGGCCAAAGGCACTGGTGTAGTCTACGTGTCTTCCGGCGATCTGTGGACCAGTGGATACTTCAAACACAAGTCCACATACTCGGACAAGAACACAGCGACAGACGGGGCAACGGTCACGTTTAATTTGTCGCTCAGCAACACGCAGTATGTCTTAATCCAGGGAAATCGAACGCTAGCATTGTCGAATCCCGTGGTCGGGCAGTGGTTCTACGTGATGATCCAACAGGATGGGACCGGCAGTCGAACTGTGACCTGGTGGACAACAATCAATTGGCCAAGTGCGACAGCACCAACGTTATCAACGGGCGCAAACAAGGTCGATGTCTTCGCGTTCTACTGCTTCAGTTCCGGGGTCTATATGGGATTTGTCGTAGGTCAAAACATCGCCAACTAAGGGGGCCACATGGCAGATACTGGATGGGTCATGGCAGGCACAGGAGCGAACGACGCCGCCTATGGGACCAATGCATTTACGTCTCCGGAAAATGTTACTGCGGACGATGGCAGTATTGCAATTTCCTATTCGAATAGTGGGACACCAACGCAATACATTAAGGCGACAAATTTTGGATTATCCGTGCCAAGTGGATCAACAATCACTGGAATTGAATTTCGGATCAGAGCATATGATGGCATCATGATGGATCACATCGTGTGGGATCGTGTTAGAGTGGTCAAAGGCGGGACCATTGGCAGTACAGATAACTCACCGGACACGGAAATAACCAGCACGGAGGCGGCCTATACAATGGGTTCGACGAGCGAACTCTGGGGTGAGTCGTGGACACACAGCGATGTGAACGCGAGTACGTTCGGTGTCGTGTGTGCATTCACTTCGACGGTCATGGGGGGGAATGTTAACGTGGACAGTATTGAGGTTCGAGTCACTTATACTACTGGCGGAGGTGGCTCGGCAAGTGGGGCGGCAGCAATTGCAGGAGGATGGTAAATGGCATCGACGCATTACAAAGTGGATTATACCAGCGGGGCGAATATCTACGTGAGGCTGTGGAACGACTCGCACCAGGTGTTTGACTTCAACGATAACACGTTCAAAGCGATTGGCTCAGCGACCACGCCGCAACGACTTTGCACGTACAATTCCAGCGAAAAGCTGTACCGCACGGACACGGCCATCAACTGGGCCAGCGTCTGGAATAACGGCACGCCGTATAACGTGACGGTATTGGCATATAACAATGTAACGCCGTCCAGTAGTGACACGGCGGTGACAGTTCCCAATCAACTTCAGGTACAGTTTGGGCAGGTCGGGGAACAGGCGATTGTCTGCGGCTGCGATGCGACTTTCACGACCACGGCTGGCACGGAACTACGTCTATTTGCATGGCTTGAACGTGGTGGTCAATTGGTTGTGTTGGCCTCTGGATCATGCTCAATTGTGGTACGGGAGCATGGGTCGGGGATCGATCTATTCACGGTCGCCGATGCGGCCCCCAATGCGGCGGGCGTGTTTGAGTTGACAAAAGCCACGCCGGGATTCACGGCGGATCGGGTGTATACTGCACTCGTGACGATCACGGAAAATAGCACCACGTGGACAACGGCACACACGCTGCCAGTATTTGGATAACGAAATGAGAATCCGCACAATCACGCCAAGACATCACCGATCCCATCAGATCTACACGCACCGACCATTCGAGGGCCAGGGCGTGTCTCTGTACGTCTCGGTGGCCGAGTCTGTACAGTATCGCAATCTGCGGATCGTGGGCAATGGTTATTTGCAATCGCCGAATTGGGTGATCGGCACCGGCGACAACGAGAAGACTGCCAGGGTCGCATTCGAGGCGTCGCCGGTCTCGTCAATCAGCGTGCCAGTAGACACCGATTGGCAAAGCCAAACACTGGCCGTTGACGTGCGGACATACAAAGACGACGTGGAAAACAACAGCGACAACTACCGTATTGCACGGATCGATTTGGATGGGTCGGGAGTGGCACAAGACACGATACAGGGGACTGCCACCCTACTGGGTGTCGAGGCCAGGTCAGGCGGGATCTGCGTGATTCGGATTGCCTTTTCCAATTCGACGACTGGCCTACAGGCAACGCTGTTGACGGCGATCAGAACAGCCGGACCAACCACACCGGCAAACATTGAGGTGGAGGTGGAATCGGGCCGCGTGGTGTACGAATTTACCACAGAGGCGTTATTGGAGGTAATAGGCACGCCGTACACATTCAAAATCCAGGGCACAGCGGGGGCCACGACAGCGGATCTGTTGACCGGGATCACGGTCACGGTAGACTCGACAGGGCCAGACGCGCCCATAAGCGGAAGCGGGGTAGCGTGGTAATGGCCGTTCCACCAAAAAAACCAAGCGACCTATCGATACCGGCCAAGAAATGGATTGTGCGCCTGGGTAACGCGGCTGGTGATTCGCCAGAGAGTACCAGCGAAACTAAGCTGCTTCGATATCCTATCGTCCACCTGAGTGCAGGCGGACAACAGATGGACCGCATTGAACTCACCTACGATCTAGGGGTGAACGGGGAGCGTCTGGTCGATCAGTCAATCAGGCAGGGTCTAGCAAGGCAAATCGAGATCGTCGAAATCCCGCGTGAGCCACAGGCGGCTGAAAAGCTGATCGCTTGGGGTGAGCTTACGTCGGAGGCTAAGTCTGTAGACAATGGAGAGATGCTTGCCTACACAGCCACTATCGAGCCATATCATTTCGGGTCAACTCTGAACGGTATGCTGATCAGAAGTCCTGTTGGCGCGCATGCGATAGTCACTATCAACGGAGACATCGAATTCAACCCGGAGCGGGATGGGCACGTCGAACACAATCGATCTGCGTACACTGGCACGGGGCTGGCACACTACTGGGTCGATCCCGATTCCGTGCGGACTGCGGCAAGTCAATCATACACTGGCGACCAGGGCAACGAGTGGACGTTGAGCGAGGTTGTTCAGGCATTGTGTTGGCACTGCAATCCGAGTGAAACGTACGTCAAAAATCCGTCCTCACAGGATATAGAAACCTGGTTGACCGACGCGCCAGCCGTGCGCAATCTGATTGTTCCGCCAGGCAAATACCTCAGCGATTACTTGGATCTGGTCCTTGAGCCGTATGGATACACGTGGAAACGAACATACTCTTACGACGTCACGGGCGATCCTCCCACGTCATACACGAGACGCGTTTCATTCGCGATATTTCGCCTGGGTGACGGGCTGCCAATTGCGGCCCTGCAACAGCGACCAAGTGCCACAGCAACGGCCGCGCACAGCAAGAGTTCACTAGTGCAATGGGAGATCGAAACCGACATTGGCGGCATCGTCAATCGTGTGCGGGTCGAAGGTGCCTTAGTCCAGAGAGAGGTAACGATTGAGCTATATCGCGGCTGGCCAGAAGCCGACGACGTGCTGACATCCGCCGAGCTAACGCAGAGCGAAAATGCGGACTTCGAATTGCATCAAAACGCATGGCGGCTGTGGGTCGCGAACGAGGCTGGAGACTATTGCAGCCTGAGGTCAACAGTCAAGCCGATTCCGTCAACGCCGATCAGTTTGACGGCCGTGTTCACTGATGGCTATGTTCCCAAACGCAGGCCGGCCAAAGACTGTCTCACGCATTGCCAGGACGATACCAATGGCGAGGCCAGAAGACGAAGAGCGCCATTGATCGAGTGGTACAACACCGATGACGAGTGGGCACCATTGCCCAACGGCTGGGGCGAAACGGTACTGACCGATCAACTGGGAGTCTACTTCGCTGGCGATGCTCCTCCAGATGATTTGATCGCACGCGGAGACGATGCCCGCATTCGGATTACGTGTACAATCGAAGGCGACAATCGACTGACTGCCACCGCTGAACGCTCGTCGGATTCGATCAATCTGAGAACCAATACGGTGACGATTGTGGCGGAGGATCGTTTCGTTGATTACCAGATTCAATTTGGCGGCACCACATACGACAGCATTCTTGCTGGTTCTCCGAGCAGCGAAGCACGCGACGATACCGCAGAAATCACTGCATTTGCCGAGAAAGTACGGGCTCAGGAAGACATGGCCGCAGTCAGAGCCGACATGACGATTGTTGGCCTATCGTCGATTTACTCGGTGGGCAAATTGTTGTCGTCCATCGCGGGGAGAAACATTGATCTTTATCGACGGGCTGATACTGCCGTTGATCAGAAATACCCACAGATCGTAGCAGTAGTGTACGATTACCAAAAGCACGTGACTCGTCTGACGATCCAACCCATCAACGAGCAACAACCGACATGAACACATTTGGTCGCCAGGTGAGAGCCACCACAGACGCCAACGAGGCCACGACGAGACCAGGGACGCAGGCTATTCGACCAGGTCGATTCGTGCGCCCCATGACGCGACGGCGATCCGATTTCATTACGACGCGTTGCTATTCTCCAACAGGTGTACAGATTTGGGATGCCGACCACGGGGCCGACGTCTACGCATTGGCCGTCGATCACTTGGGATACGTGTATCAATGCGGAAAAAAGAACAACTACGATTTGGGGCCTTCGCTATTCCACGAGATCTCAGAAAGTGCCTTTGATCGAGTCTTTCCGCAGGTCACAGGATTAGCGCCGGGTGGTGCGCCACTGTGGGCAAATTTACTGAATGCGGCAAGCGCTGATTGGTGTCAGGGAATTTGTGTTACACCTAGTCGGGATCTGTACTATGGTGTGATAATGGGGCAGCCGGATGGGGCTGTTATTCGCAAAGCGACACACAGAGGCGTGTTTGTGACAAATCTCACAAGCGATGGCTTTTTTCATGGATTTGACCCCGCTGGAACGCCAGCATGGGGAACTGTACAACGAGTTCGAAATGATGCCGATGGAAACATCTATGCCAATGTTGGTTTCGGTTATTACAACAACCTGGGAACAACCGTGTTTAAGTGGGAGGAAGACGTCTTCGGGTGGCGTTTTCAATGGGTCGATTATAGAGCATACGCAGGCAATGGATTGAGTGTGGCAAACAACGGACGTTATGCGTGCGCGGGCGGCGGGACGGATCCCATTTCACCAAATCCACATCGTACGTTGACGATTGCAGGGGAAAAACTCGATTCTCCACTACCGGGCGACAACGAACTCTTTGCGCGCATACTACCTCCTGTATTGGGTGTACAGGATGCCTGTTATGGTGTCGCCAGTAGTCCCAGCGGTAGAGTAGTGGCTAAGCGCCTTGACGACACAGTGATTGAGGTGACGCCAACAGGGAGCTACACAACACCTCCAACTGTGACCACGCGAGCTACGGTGCCGGGGCTAATCTGCATCACAGGCACTGCGGTGTCTTTTCCGACTGAGGCAGTCGGGATCAACGACAGCGGGCAAATAGTCTACTCAGTCGAGAGGACCACGACAGGCAATTCACACGAGATCCGTGACGCAGCCAATACCCTGATACTGGCAGCAGATCATGGGGGCAATATACACGACGCCGTGGTATTACCCGACGGCAAAGTGATTGTGGCTGGCGAGCGTGTGCCGAGATAGAGGATACACCATGCCGATCCTGCTCAACCCTAATGACAGCCACACTGATCCTTTCTTCGACTCGGCTCGCATCGCGTACCAGGATCTCGTCATGACTTATCGATCTGTGCCACAGTGGCAGGGGATAGAGCGAGCAACTCACCTTGCACAGAGTGCCGGTCTCCTACTGCTCCAGTACCCGCGAATGACGCGACGCCAAGCCATCATGCTCAAGCTATCTATTGTCCTCGCCGTGCTGACCGTGGACGATACGTATCGGTACGGGTGCCACGAGGACTACGCAGCAGCCCAGCCCTACGCCGAGAGACTTCGATCCTATCTGGCGACGCTGCGGGATCTCGTCACCGAGGACCAGATCCTGGGCACAATTCCGCCCGTCTGACAGTCTCTTTCGACGTTTTTTCTGCCGACTCGAAAAATTCTCGCCTGATGTTTTCCAGGGTTTCGCATCATTTTTCGCGACGTCCGCCAAAAATATATCATATTTCCGTTGACAGGGTGCCGATCAAAGGTATAATGGAATACGTCAGGGGCAAACGACACAAAGGAAAAATCATGACAAACGCTCAACACACAGTCTATCGAGTCCAGCCAATCGACGCCGTACTACACGGTGTGCAAACAGAGACCAGCAACGGACAGCAGGCTGGCGGCGTGCACGTGTTTGAGGCGTTGGATCAGTTGGCTGTGGCGATTCTCCATTGGGCTCCAATGGCCGGGATCGAAATCGCAACCATTGAGTGTCTCAAGTCTGACCTGCGAGACAACCACGATTACGAGGGCTGGTTGCTGCCGGTAGGCCGAGGGCGCATCGTCGCGAGACAGTCTTTTGCCGATCTGGATTCCATGAGATCGCATTTTTCTGACTGATGTTTTCCAGGGTTTCGCATCAATTTTCGCGGACTCAACAGAAATATATCACATTTCTGTTGACCGGTTTCCGATGACAGGTATGATACATACGTCAGGGGCAAACGACAAAAGGAAAAACGATGATCACAGAACTATACCACGGGGCTCACACACGATTCTCCCTACACGTCGGGCAGTGCTTCACTGACCGGCTAGCGTCAGCAGTCGTGTACCAGGGTAGCTGCGGATATCTGGCGGAAGTCGCGATCAATCTGGACGGCCTGACAGTCGTCTCGGTCGAGAGCTACGACCGAGACACCAACACAGCAGTAGGAGACTCGGCTGCCGACGTAGCGACAGCAGACATCGTCGAATACGACGATGAAGACGAACGAGGATGCCGTCACCGTACGTGGCGGATCATGACCGAGCGAGCGCTCGCAGCCGTCACAGTCGTCTGCGTGACGAGCGAAAACGACGACGAATAAAGTCCGACACCACACAACCCAATCAAGGAGTTAAATTATGCAAGCATACACAGCCCAATGGGGCTCGGACAAGATCACCGTTAGCTGTGCCAATTGGGCCGACGCCAGTCAGCCCGTCATCGGGTCGCCAACTGGCGGCAACGCTGGTCGCTACCGCCATTCGTGGCGAGCTGCTCTTCGGGCCGCACTCCGCCACGAGGCCAGCGCTGAGGGACTGGACCTGGAGTCCGATGACGTCCTGGATCTGATCCAGGAGGCCATTGACTCGGCAGCTGACGCAGCCGATGGTCGCTCAGTCTGACTCCGGTGGTTCCCGCGATTCTGCACTACCAAACACGGGCCGTATCGGGTGATGCGGCTCCATTGAAAGGAAAATGAAAATGGCATTCAATACGCAGCACGTCGCGACCGCGTCGTGTGAATGGAAATCGCAGGACGGGACTTGGTTTTGTGCGGCGCACGCTGCAATCCGAAGAGAAGCCGGAATAGAATCTCTTGGTGCTTTTTGCGATGTCGCAAAAGAGCACTTCGCGAACGCTGGATGGCAGTTTTTGGGCGACACGAAATGCCCACGGTGTGTCCGCCGAGACGCCCTCCAAAAAAGGGGGGTCAAGATCACTCGCGAGAATCGAAACGATCTCGACGAGTTGGAAAAATCGTCTGCCACATAGTGAGTGACGCACCGATAGACAGGGTATCGGTGCGGTAAACGACTGGGCCGGGTTGGCCCAATGGTCACAAGTCCATTTTGGAAAGGAAGTAAGTAGAATGAACCTGTTATTGGGAATTATCAGTGTGGCTACAATCGTGATGCCTTTAGTAATTTTAGTGGCTATGGACTTCAGAGAGGCGTTAACATACGAGCAACCGTCTAAGCGCAGGAGCTGGGCTTGTTGGGCAGCAATCGTTCTGGGGCTTGTAATGTTGTTGGGCATGGTAGTTTATAACTGAAAGGAAGATCATGGCCGTTGAAGAAAATCCATACAAGTTCAGTCCAAAATTAAATCCCAAAAGAGACAGATCAATCCCTGTAAACCATATACACTGCCTCAGACGGTTGCTGCGGGAGTGGAACGAACGGCTCGCACAAAATTGAAAGGAATAGTCATGTCACGTATTTGGATTTTGGGTGCCGTCGATCACGAGATGACGGCGATTGAGCAACTGTTGCGGGAGTCGAAGGAGACGGCAGTCTACGCAGTCTCCAGGGACGGAAAGCGAGTCCATCCCGGCAACATGTATCAGGCTACTGGGCATGATGGTGGTCGTAGTGACGGCGTACAGATTGGCCCAGGTGACCACGTCATTTTTGTTGAGTGCGATATACCGACCGCATTCGACGCTGGCTTGATCACTCGCATTGATCATCACCGGCCAGGTGATCCTGGGTATGGATTGCCACCAGAGAGATTCTTAGAGGCGTCTGCGATTGGACAGGTCTTAGCGGTAGTTGGCAGACAGGCGACAGACGAGCAAATAATTACTGCGGCTGCTGACCATTGCCTTGGAGCTGCCTACTTCGGGCTGTGTCCAGGAGTGGACAAAAAGGAGCTGTTGAAGTGGAGAATGGAACAAAAGGCTAAAGTGGCAGGCGTCACAGCGGCTATTATCCTGGAGTATTTCAGGCAGACTCTTTCGTTGCTGACACGTCTTTCGCTTGGCGACGATGACATTTTGGACTGTACTGGATGGGGTCAGGTGGAGCTGGAGGTTGGCGTCAATGGGTGCGGTCAGCCCGTGTCACAGCACGTGTGCCTGTGTCACGAAAGCACGTTTGCTCCTATCCACGATGCGGTCAACGCCGATCCGGGAGTCAGTGTTGACGTCAAGTTTGTTCCGTTCCTCCCAGAGCTTCCAGAAGCGGCGTGCTTCCTTGGTATCGCGTACACCACGACCGTTTCAGACCGAGACAGTCGAAAGAAGGAAGTGCTTGGCGGAAACACCACTCCCGAACAGGTGGAGGAATGGATGGCAGCCCGCAAAAGTGAAGGGCGTGATGTGTACGGTGATCCCGCAAGGGGATTTGCTGGTGCGTATTTGAGGTAGTTGTTTGCCAGACCAAGGCCATCGCCTACCAATGGCCAGGCTCGTGGAAGCTCGGCAAACGAGAGTGTGAGTCGCGGTACAAGCCGGGAAAGAAGTCATGACGCGGGGTGTCCCAAGCGTATTGGGGCAATCGGATGGCTGTCGATATCAGCCTATTGGCAACGGTAGAAACCGACGACGTCACACTGTGGAACAGAACCACAGTGTGACGTTTATGAAACACGAAAGGAAGTAAATGACATCACGACTACCGACACTACACCAGGCGGTTGACGCCGTTCTTGCGGCACGCGACGACGCAGAGCACTT
>JAULBU010013367.1:0-21398 GCA_032358235.1 Odonthalia washingtoniensis | reverse complement strand
TAAATGACATCACGACTACCGACACTACACCAGGCGGTTGACGCCGTTCTTGCGGCACGCGACGACGCAGAGCACTTAATCGCGCGTGATATCCTTGCTCGTGTGCGAGCAAAGGAAACCCGTGTGCGCCGCAAGAACGCCACGAACGGCGGCGGCGGACGTCCTACAATCGCGATTGATGCCGAACGGTTGCGGCTCTTGTTCGTGGTGGACCGGTGGTCTGTGCCTGCAATTGCCAAACTGTTGGGCGCGTCAGAATCGACAATCCGAACGCGAATAAATCACGCCGGTCTACGCGACGAGCGAGAGAGAATGGACCGGCAGGCCAAATAAAAATAATCGCGATCACTTGCTATTTTGTCAAAGCTGTGTACTATCCTGGGCGTCGCGCAGAAAGCGGGACACACGGAAGGAGTGCAGGAAATGGAAAACACGAGAGCGGCATATCTCACGAGTGGTGAGGCAGCGAATTATCTCGGGGTAAGCATGGCTACACTGCGTCAATGGCGATGCCGGAGCAAGGGTCCGAAATGGCGCAAGCTCGTCGGCATTGTACAGTATCGTGTGGCCGATCTCATAAAGTGGGAGGCGGCCATGGAACGGCGCGGAAACACGGAGGAGTGAGCGGACGGAACCGCTGGCAGGGATGCCATTTCGCCAAGGTAGCTCAAGGGAAGAGCGTCGCCCCGCCGGGCGATACTTCAGGGGGCTGAGACGACTGGCATGAGGCCGGTGATAACAGCTGTGCGGGTTCGACTCCCGCCCTTGGCTTTCGTCTTGCGTAGTTTGGGTCAGCAGGTGCAATCGCGCCTTACTCGCTTTGAGAAAGAACACCAGTGAACACACCAGCTAATCTTGAAAAACCACTACGCTTTGTACAGCGTGAGCGCAACGGGCAGTTGATCACTGCCACGCGATGCCAGACATGCGATGGCACCGGCGAAAGGGAGCACAGCCGACGAACTATCTTTGGCCGCGAGTTGAGTTCGTTCGCCCCATGTCGTGCGTGTCGCGGTCTGGGATATCAAGGCATCGCGACACATGAGGCAACGGACGCGCCCCCGGGGACGCTGGAACGATTGATCGTGTACGCAGCTCGGTATCAGTCGGGCTGTGATCTGTGGCATTCGCAGGATGCCAGAGTAAGTGACGAGACTCATTTGCAGCCGTGGACGTTTCTCGGCTGGTCGAAGCCGACGCAGGAGATGGTGAATGATGAGGATGAGGATGAGGATTACGAATAAGGCAGTGGTTGGGTGCGGTAGGGTTCGGTTCGGTGCGGTTGGGTTGGGTCAGGTCTGGTGCGGTTACTTTTATTAAACAAGGGGGTTGGTATGACAACGAAAACGAAGTGCAAAAACGAACAACAGGTGACAAATGCGGGTGAGGAAGACATTGAGCGAACAATGCCTTATCACGCGGAGGTGACAATCGAAGGGTGTGCGGATCTGTTGTTGCACCGGTGGAACTGTGAGGCAGTGGCGGAAAAGTCGCTGGCGGCCAAGGGTAGCAAGTCAAAGAAAACGGACAATATCGAGTCCTACGTGTACAGAAACGACAAAGGCGAGATTTGCTTGCCTGGTGAGTATCTGCGGGGATCGATTATTCATGCGGCGAAATTCCGCCAAGATCCGCGATCACCACGCAAATCAGCAATGGATTTATTTAAGGCGGCTGTCGTGTCGATGACGCCGCTTGCCACTCTCGGGACTAGTAATTGGGATTACGAGGATCAACGCCGAGTCACAGTCCAACGGGCTGGTATTACTCGGATTCGACCGGCGATGAGATCGGGCTGGGAAGCCACGTTTATTTTGATGGTGACACTGCCGGAATACGTGTCAGCACAGATACTAAATGAGGTGATTGCGTCTGCTGGCAGACTGATCGGGGTTGGAGATTTTCGCCCAACGTACGGGCGATTCAATGTGACCAAGTTTGAGATTTTGCAGGATTGATTATGGGTGTGGTGTGGTAAGGTAAGGTGGGGTTGGGTCGGGCGGGGTGTGGTACGGTCTGGTGAGGTGCGGTGGGATGATGTCAGACAGGGTAAGGTGGGGTGTGGTTTGGTGAGGTACGGTGTGGTGGGGCACGGTATGGTTGCTTTTTAACAGGGAGGTAAGAATGTTAGTGTTGTCGAGAAAAGTTGGGGAAAAACTGTTGATCGGATCTGATGTGGTGATCACGATAGTAAGGATCGGGGACAGTCACGTGAGGATTGGAATCGATGCTCCGAAGAGTCTCAATATTGTACGAGACGAATTGCAGACAGAGCCGACTGTCGGCGATCCTGCGGTCAAATAACACGGAGGATGACAGCGGGCACGGAGGCCCAATTTGCGACGTGAACAACGGGCGGGAGCGTGTGGCTCTACGCCTGATTGGAACCAGGAAGGAAGCCCGTTGTTCACGTTGTTTTTCACTCGCATGGGGGGATTTATGCGATCTGTTTTCGTTCATCGGATTCCGTTTCTCTGGCATCCATCGTCAGGTGAACTAGACCTGTTCGTCCAAACGAAAGTGACCGTCGAAATACAGGCCCACGGTCGCAACGGGCGATGGGAATACGGGCCGGAGGACGTCAAGGTCGCGGACGTGATCGCCAAGAGTGTCATCGTAAAAAGTGGTGAGCAGGTCATCGCGGAAACCAACGTCTGGGACAGCATCACAGAGCGACTGGGCCAGCAACTTCTGAGAGACGCTCAGGACGCGAGTGACCCCAACGGAAATTACAGTGATATCTACCTGGTGTGTCGTGATGTGATTGACGATCTCGAAGCAAATCAAGGGGATGATAAATGAATCCGATGGAACCGCACGAGACTTCTTTGCCGTTCAAAAATCCTGCATTGTTTGTCGATGTGCCGGTCATTGAGCGCATGGATCCAATGGACGACATTGCGGAAGCATATGCCGTCGAAGTATCAGACGACATTCCAGGCGGCTGCATTATATGGGGCAGATGGCACGGCACATGGTACGCAAACGTATCGGCGCGATGGCTGATATCGCGGTTTGTTCGCGCTACGTCGCTGATGGTTCGCAGCGAGATATCAGGCAAAGGGGATTGGAGTGAAGGTTGGCGTATTCTGCTCGCGTTATACTCACAAAAAGGAGACAACTGAATGGACAATCCTTTGGTAGTGTGTCTGCTTGTCGGCATGTGCTTGATTGTGGCTTGGACTGTTGGCGAAAATGTTGAACCGTAAAGGAAAACCATGCTGACAGAAGCGGAACTAACGAGACGCAGACACTACGTCACAGCAACGGACGTGCCGCAGATCCTGGGCGCGTCGCCGTGGGGTAACGCGGCGGATGTTTGGTGCGACAAAATACACGGCAAGCACTGGTCTGGGAACGCGGCCACAGACGCTGGAAACATTCTGGAACCGGCAGTCGTCGAGTGGGCGAGGCAGGAACTCGGAGGAGTTGTCTCGGGTGATTGGCGGGTGCACGAGAACGGGATCAACGCATGTTCTTTGGACGCCATGACGCTGGACGGCGAGCCAGTCGAGGCGAAGACATCGGGCATAGTTGGACCAGGCACGCCGCACCAATGGGGAGAGCCGTATACTGACGAGATACCGCCCTATTATCTGCTACAGGTGCAGGCTCAACTGCTCGTGACGGGCGCGAAGCGTGCCTACGTTCCTGCCCTGCTTGGTGGACGGGGGTTCGTAATGTACATGGTGTGGAATAATCCTCGTCTGACCGAGGTAATTCGCCAGGCGAGTGAGCACTTTTGGCGAGATCACGTCGAAGCAAAAGTGCAGCCGAACAATTTGCCGAGTCTTGAAACGCTGAAACATATCAGGCGTGAACCGGACAGTGTGGTAACGATCCCGGATCACCTCGTCGCATCCTATAACAATTGCAAAGACGCGGAACGTCTGGCAGTTGAACAGGTGAACGCGGTCAAGGCGATACTGCTGGGTGCACTCGGAACAGCCGAGGCCGGAGATTACACTGGTGGCCGGGTCTGGTATTCGGAGCAGACGCGCAAGGGGTATCAGGTGGAGGAATCGACGTATCGAGTTCTGAGGGTCAAGCCAAACAAGAAAGTGAAAGGCAAAGAATGAGCACAGGAATCACGCAGCAACGGCACAGGGGAAATGGCGGCGGAGAATTGAGCAACCACAACAGTTTTGCTGTGTCTCAGACGAGTGGCGAAATCGATGTGCAGATTGCTACGGCCAAGCGTTTTCCACGGTCGATCAAGCAATTTCGAGAGCGTGCGTTGTCTCTTGTCACACTCGATGAAGAGACGGCTGGCAGTTGTTTTTACTCGCTTCCGCCCCGCAGTGGAGGCGATGGAAAACCGATTGAGGGACCGTCAATCAGACTGGCCGAAATCGTGGCAGCATCATGGGGAAACATACGGGCTCAGGCGTGTATCGTCGATGACGATGGCGAGTTCCTGACGGCACAGGGACGTTGTTGGGATCTGGAAACTAACGTGGCAATAGCGGTGGACGTGCGCCGCAGGGTGACGAGTAAAAACGGCAGCAGGTACTCTTCGGACATGGTCAACACAACGGCCAATGCGGCGTGCTCGATCGCGTTGCGAAATGCAGTGTTCAAGGTGGTGCCGATGGCGCTGGTCAAGCCGATCTATGACGCTGCCCGCAAGGTGGCAATTGGTGATGCCACGACGCTGGTTAAGCGACGGGCGGAAATGATGGCGTATTTTGCCAAGATGGGAATCAAGTCAGAGCAGGTAATTGCAGCCGTAGGCAAGGCGAGCATCGACGATGTAACCATTAACGATCTCGTCACGCTGCGAGGTTACGCCACAGCGATCAAGGACGGAGACAGCACTGTGGACGAGGTGTTTCCGGTCGCTGCCAAGCCAGGCGAAAAGAAACTTGAAGCCAAGTCTGCGAGTGACAAGCTGGCAGATAAAATCGGCCCACACACAGAGGTCACGGCGCTCAACAAAGCCCACTTTGAAAAGTGCCTCCAGCACGCCAAAGGACAGTTCGAACTCGACAGCCTGCGACAAGAGATTACCCATTGCGGGGATCTGTCGAGTGACGAGATATCAGAGTTGTTGACGCAGATCAACGAGGCACAGAAGCAGTAGTGCACTATGCTGTATTTTAACGAGAATGACCGATTTTCGTCTGCTTGGCTGCGGGAGTTATTTCCCGCAGCTAAGGTGGATGACAGGAGCATCGCGGATGTCTCAGCAGAGGACGTTGCCGGGTATGGACGGGCCCACTTTTTCGGCGGAATTGGTGGGTGGGAATACGCCCTATATCTTTCCGGGTGGCCGGCAAACTGGCGTGTGTGGACAGGAAGCTGCCCCTGTCAGCCATTCAGTATTGCCGGGGCTGGTCGGGGTGAGTCTGACTCTCGCCATTTGTGGCCAGAATTCTTCCGACTCATTGAGGGCGGGAAGCCTCCAACAGTCTTTGGAGAGCAGGTTGCAAGCCCTGCTGGACGTCGATGGCTCAATGGAGTACTCACTGACCTGGAAACATTGGGATATCGGACCGCAGCGGCGGATTTGTGCTCTGCGGGCGTCGGGGCACCGCACATCCGCCAAAGGCTGTACTGGGTGGCCGACTCTCGCACTCCAGAACGCGGACGGCGGACCGCAAGTGACACTAGATACTGGGAATCACTTCACACTACAGAATGTCACGGATTTGGTGGGGTGGACGACTCCAACGACGAGAGACTACCGGCACCCGAATTCTCGCTCGTACCAGGATCGAGGGGGCGGAGCAAAGGGGGAGCAATTGTCAAATCAAGTGGCTCACTTGGTGCCTGGGACAACTACGAATTCCTCTATTGTCTCGACGAAAAAACGAGGCGCATTGAATCCGGCACATTCCCGCTGGCTGATGGGATATCCAATCGAGTGGGACTATTGCGGGGGTATGGTAACGCTATCACGCCGCAGGTCGCAGCCGTGTTCATCCGAGCGTTTGTAGACACTTTGTGACCCGTCAGAAGCTTCACAAAAACCGAACCCGAAAGGCGATCAAATGGAAAAATACGAATTGCGGTATCAGGACGCGGCGGAAGTGAGGACTGTCACAACCACGGAATGGTTTTGCAAGCGATGCAATCGACGCTGGGGAAATCAAGAGCACATGGCGCGAATTTGCTGTGCCACCACATGCGTGTGCAGCGACTGCGGCAAGGACTGCGGAGCGCAGAGAAATCAATGTCACGGGTGTCAGACCATGGAGTATCAACGGAAGTGGAACGCCAAGCCGGAGCATGATTGGGGAGGTGACTTCCCGATCTTCGCTGCTTTGGATGTAGAGCAATTTTTTTACGATCTGGAGCAACTGCGCGAGTATCTTTGTGATCAAGACCCAGTGCCGTTGGCAATGCTGCGCGACATGCACTTGATGTCATGTGTTCCATATCCGCCGCACACGTTCGAATTGGCGGATTTATTCCAGGATCGCTTAGCGTACGATCAAGATCCGCCAGAAAATCCGGAACTCGAAAAGACCGTCAACGACTGGGTGGAATCGCTTGGGACACTATCCTGGAGACCGAGAGGCGAACGTCTCAGGATCTCCCAGATTGAGGCTGCGCTTGTTGCGGCCTATCCGGATTTGGCAGGATAACGAACAGGTTCAGCGGCGGCGCGATGAAGGAAAGACTTCCGATGAGCAGTGAAAACCTTGAACCGCTTGTTCGCCCTCTTCGTGTTCTCGTCGCCTGCGAGTTTTCAGGGACGGTTCGCGATGTGTTCCGTGCCCGTGGACACGATGCTTGGAGTTGCGATCTGCTGGAGACAGAGAAGCCTGGGCAACACTTGCGGTGCGATGTGCGGAACGTACTGGGCGACGGGTGGGACATGATGGTTTGCCACCCCCCTTGCACACACTTGGCTGTGAGTGGCGCGAGATGGTTTAAGGCTAAACTGGTTGATCAGGCCGAAGCGTTGGAGTTCGTGCGGATGTTGCTGGCCGCGCCGATCGAACGCATCGCGTTGGAAAACCCGGTGAGTATTATCAGCACCTGCTTAAGGAAGCCGGACCAGGTGATACAGCCATGGCAGTTCGGCCACGGCGAGACAAAGGCAACGTGTCTGTGGCTGAAGGGGCTTCCGAAGTTGAAACCAACGAACATCGTCGAAGGGCGCGAGGCGAGAGTCCACAAGATGCCGCCAAGCAAGAATCGGTGGCGAGAGAGAAGCCGCACATTTTCGGGGATTGCTCAGGCGATGGCCGAGCAGTGGGGTTGAGGGCGAACAGGAAATTGGATGCAGGCAGGCATTGCGGTCTCTGATTCGTCAGTGGGAAACGCTGGCCAAAGCGAAGGAAAACAGAGAAGCGGATGCGGCGGATTTTCTTGGATTGTCAGGACAGGAACAGACATGAGCGCAAGAGGAATATGGATGCTTTGTACGAAGTGCACGATGATTGACTACATGGTCTTGCCAGGCAGTACCACTCGGCTGGTGTGTTCGTCGTGCGGCAGTGTGGAATTGGAGCGGTATCTAGGTCAAATCTGCAACAAACCACAGGCAGGCAGCGAGATGAACCGCCCTGTAGAAAGAAAGATTGACCATGTCAGAAGAGCAAGTTGAGCAGTCGGCTACAACACATTGTTACACGTTTTTTGGGCTGCGGTGCGAAGTGTGGACATCGAAGGAATTGCAGACGTGTTACGTATCGTGCCCGTGGCGGTTTCGGATATTCGATCGAGACGGGATACCACACCACTATGCCGGGGTTCCAAACTACTGCATGTCGGTCAGGTCGGCGATGATGCGAGCATGGCATAGGGCGAAGTGGATGGCGCACGGTGAGTATGATCAACATTACTGCTAACGATCAAATTAACCGGGCGGCGCGTTGCGGCTCGGATTCAGATTCAGCGTGGCCGCCGCTCCGGTTGAATTTGTTGTTCTGCGGCGGGTGGATGCGACGATGGCGAACCAACCGAATTGGGCCAAGCTGGAAAGAGAACGGCAGGCAAAGGATCAGGCATTGTACGAGTCGCAACTCGTCGAATACGAGAGTTGTTGCGTGTGTGATTCACGGACTGGCCGGGCTGGTCGTGGCGAAGACTCGATTTACCGCGACGTGCTCAAGACGAATGACGAGTTGTTCCACGATGGCAAGCAGGTGTGCAACAGTGTTGACGATGAAGTCGGTCCATTGTGCGAGGACTGTTTGGACGCAATGTCGCGTCTCGGATTCTTCGCGGACGAGGAGCCGCAGAACGACTAGGGTAACCCGGTGCGAGCAGACGACGATGACTGAAACGAAACGGCAGGACGAGCACTCAGGTTCACCCGCTTGTTCGTCACCGGAAGGTTGCTGTGGCTGTGGTGGTCCGTTGAACGATTCAGGTGGCTGCAATGCGTGCCTTGACGTGGAACGGCACAACGCATGGGTCGATGAATTGAAGGCCGATGTGGAGTGGGAACATTTGGTAGAATTCCTTGATCGTCTCAAGGAATGAGTGTGACGAACAAATAGTATGCAGGCGTCTGCATAATGCAGTGTTATGCAGATGCTTGACCAACGCGAGAAAATCGGGGGTGATTCGTGATCGAGCTACCAGAGTTTGCAAACTGGAACGACAGTAGCGGGGCTGTGTTTGGCACAGATCGAACGTGGCGATATTTACTGTGGCGGCGCTGGAATCCGACGTTGCCGGAAGTGGTGTTTATCGGGCTCAATCCGTCCACGGCGGACGAGACAAAAGACGATCCCACGATTAGACGTTGCATCAATTTTGCGAAGGCGTGGGGCTATGGATCGTACATAATGTGTAATTTGTACGGTATCAGGTCAACAGATCCCAAGGGCATCAAGGCTGTGAAAGATCCCGTGGGACCAATGAATGATGCCTGCATCCAATGGGCGGCCAATCGTGAACAGTGTGGCGTGGTCATTGCGGCATGGGGGGCTGGCTGGTGGGCTCAGTCCCGCGTTGACGCCGTGACAAGACTCGTCTCACGATGGTATTGTCTGGGGCGCACGAAAAATGGGTCGCCTCGTCATCCGTTGTACATGCGCGGCGATGCGACGCCGATTCCGTTTGTCAAATAGGGGAGATTGATCAATGGCCAAGAGACTGTGTTGGAATTGCGGCAACGTAGCGGATCACAGCAGTGATGTCACTCCAGGTGTGTGCTGTCAGTTGTGTGGTTCGCAGGACACGAGGCTGCTTAAACAGTCGAAACCAAAGGTGATAGACCAACTGGAAAAAAAGTGGATTTTGTTTTCGCGTCTGTCGGAACATGCACTGATATCGGGGACAGATGGCATGGGCTCAACAACAGTCTGTGCAATGCCGTTTGCTTCGCAGACAGAAGCCATATCGTATGCAGTCGGGTTAATCCTTGAACACTTTGAGTTTAATCCTGGAGATGGCTTTGATCAATGCGACACTGTTGCTGAGTTTTTGAATGATTGGCAAAGCATCTTGACCGCTAGTGAGTATTTCCACGTGTATCCATTGGTAACGCAGTAGGTGGAAAGGAACACCCAATGAGAGACGACTCTGAAAGCATTGAGCCTAGCGATTGTTACCGCACGGAAGAGCCGGTGTGTCCGCACTGTGGCCACATTATCAAGGACGCTTGGGATATTCAATTCAGGAACCAACTATCGGAACAATATCAGTGTGGAGCGTGCGAAGAGCGTTTTGATATTCGCCAAAACGTGTCGATCACCTATACGACGTCGAAAGTAAAGGCGTGGAGGTAGACATGCCGGACTCCTTCGTTTCTCGGCTGTTTTGACGAGTTCAGAAATTCTTTTCACCGTGATATCAATTCCGCTTGCACTCCCTTTCGATTGTGATAGCATGCCACCAGTCAGACGCAATGAACACCAAACACAAGGGACACGAAAATGAAGTCCGCTTCCTGCACGTTGGAGGTCGCATAATGGCAAAGGCAACTGAGGGGGCCGAGCTTTCGCGCGGAAACCCGCCGCTGTTTCTGCGGGTGCCGTGTAACGTCGGGGAGAAGTTGGCCAAGGACGCGAAGAAGGCCAAGACGACGGTGCAGGCTGTCGTGTTGGGTATCCTCGCGGTTCATTACGACATCGAAGTGACGGCCCCTAGACGTGGGAAGCCAAAACACTCCCCACCGACGTTCGCGCCATCCCACAGCGATGAGTAATAGGCAGAAAACTCTATTTTGAACCATATTTCGCACGAACCAGAAGGACCGCATGATGGCGGGCGATTGGATCAAGTGGGCCAAAGGGCTCAGTAAAAAACCGGAAGTAGTCCGTATGTCTGTGTTATTGAACGCCTCACGTCGCGAAGTGGCAGCCCTGTGCATGGAACTGTGGGAGTGGTGTGACGAGAACATCCCAGAAGAGTCCCTCACTGCTGGTGGGTCAGCCTTTGTGACTTTGTCACCGCACGCCGGTGACAACATGGACTTTATTGATGCGATAGTTGGTACTCCACGCTTTGCCGAGTCCCTCGCCCACGTCGGTTGGGTCCGATTCAATGACGAGCGAATTGAGTTTCCCAATTTCGGGAGACACAACGGCACCACAGCGAAGACAAGGGCGCGTAACACCAACAACCAAAAGGATAAGCGTGCAAAGTCGTCTAACGTATCATCGCCTGCGAAGTCGGTATGTCACCAGCAACCGGTGACAGGTGTCACCGAAACGTCACCGTTTGCTGGTGACATTTCGGTGACCAGAGAAGAGAAGAGAAGAGATATAGAAGAGAGACACACACCGCGCGAGAAATCCGAAACAAACCGACATCCTCTGGCCGAGAGCTATCCGACCGCAGATCCCGCAATTGCGTGCGTGGAGATTGACGGAGAACTTGTGTCGTACGATCAGGATTCACTTCGCTGGGAAGCGGAGTTTGTGAGATTGTGGAACAACGCCAATGGCAATAGCAAGCATTCTGGCGCTGCCCTGAGTCAGTCGCATAGAAATCACTTACGAAACCGATTGAGCGATCCTGGGTGGTTCTGGAAGCGTGCCGTGGCCATGTTTCCGTTGTGGTCGGAAAGCGGCTGGAAGCCAGGGCTGACGTGGTTCTTGGAGGCTGACAGTGTACAAAAGATCTTGGAGGGAAGATATGAGCAACGAAAACCCACTAGCAAAACCGGACTATTTGACGGTGGCCACAGGGAGGATCCAACGCGGGTCCGAACCGGCAGAACAGTTGCAGCCCTTGAGGCAGCCATGTCCAAGTCGGTCACTACCCAAGGGATACCAGATGGCTCGAATTGACCAAGTGTCGGTGGCAGCCAGGCGAGCGTATCAACTAGCGGCGTCGAATGGGCAATGGCCAGTCTACGCCTGGGGGCCAACAGGCACGGGTAAGACCTGCTTTGCCGCAGTGGCGTATACCATGTTCCCGCAGTCGGCATTATGGTTCTCGCTCACGCGGTTGTGTGAGGATTTGGTGCGGTTCAATTCGAGTCAGACAATCACGATCTACTCTGGGGAAACGCCTGTTGAAGTGACAAAGGGACAGTACTGGGCGAGATTGGAACGAACAGGACTGCTGGTCGTTGACGAAATCGGAACACGCGAGTCGTCAGGACACAGATTCGACGTGATGCTGTCTGTGTTGGAGATACGCAAGGGAAAACCGCTGGTGTTGACCGGCAATATTCCTCCCGCGCAGCTCGTGGGAGTCTACGACGAGCGGGTGTTGTCGCGTGTGTGTGAGGGGTCGTTGATCGAATTTACGGGGGCAGATCGACGAATGGAAGGCGTGGCAGAAAGGGTGTACAAAGCATGAAAGAAAACACTCCAACATCGTCGGGGAATGGGCAATTCCTTTGGATGTTAACGCTCCTGTGTACTGCGGGCGATAGGCCGGTGTGGCGGATCGTTTGAAGCTGGACGACAAATGAACCAGCCAATACTTCTGTCGGGTTCATTTCCTTGTTCTACCGCGTTTTTGCCTCCTGGAAAAACTTCCGAAAATCTTTCCTTTTGGCTGCTTTGTTGTATTGACAACAAACGGAATGGACGATATAACTAAGGACGTGACAGGGAAACAACACAACGAACAAAGGAACGCGAAAATGATTCTTGCAGAAAAGAAGACAACGGTTGGCGGAACGATGCGGTTGGTTGTCGGGATGGATGACGGGGTGGTCGAGTACATCACGATTCACCAAGGGGTGCAGGTAAACTTTGGCCTGAATCAAGCTGAAGCGTGGGCCTGGTTCAACTCGACGACTGGAGTGGAATAATGGAACGGAAACGAGGCCACCCCGCGACGGAACGCGGGGCGCAACTGGAGAGAACCATCCGACGAGGAAAGACATGGTCATGGCTGACAGGAAAATAGGGCGTCCGCCAACGAGCAAAGGGGCGTACAACCCGAACCCGGCAAGACAACTTGGCAGGGTTCCAGATGACGAGTGGAACGAGATCAAGTCCGCGTGTGAGGCGGCGGGATTGTCCTTGGTGGCGTGGGCGATTCCCACGCTTTTGAAGAAGGCCAGGCGCGAGATGCAGAAGCGGTAGAACGCTTGCGGTAACGCGGTTGCCGCGAAAGATTTTCAATTTCCAACCCACGTGAACGGCAACTCGTGTTCACCGCATTGTTCGCAGGCTCAGTATGACAACAGCAGCAATGATACCGATGAAGTGGTCGGACAAAGACACAAACGGCAGCATGGAACATTGTGTATGCTGCGGTCGAAAGCTGACGAGTGAACCAGTTTACGTGGAGGTCATAGACGGTGGTGGGCAAGTAGCAGCTCCCGGCCTTGATCCAGATCAGAGAGATCCCGGTTATATGGGATTCTTCCGCGTTGGCAGATCGTGTGCGAAGAAGCATTTTCGAGGATACACGCACGACTCGATTTGAGTCCCGCTAACGACATAGCTAACCCGGCGGCGGGGGAAAGACTTCGATGACAGATGACGCGATTGCAGTCGCTCAACTTGACCGTCTTGTTGGGAGATCTCTTAGGGCAGGGCCAGGATGGAGGCACGTTGTCGGCAGTGTGTGGGATCATTCGAGTGGTGTTCGACTGCACTTAGGCGGCCAGTGTCGATTGGCAAGCGGTGTTTTCGTGAATGGCTGCCAATGGCCGGAGGTTGTCGCGGTGGACCGTGCTGCTAGGTTGGCTGGTGGCCGTCGTCGAGGATTGTTTTTGTGGGCACTGGCAGTCGCGAAATGTGGTGGATCCGTGGCTGATTATGCGTTGCTTGGATTGCCCAACGACAAAGCTAACGCGGTTTGCAGACGGGGAGAGAACGTGGAACAACAGGAAACAATGGCAGTGACGAACGACGTTGAACAACCGAGACGCGGGCAAACTCGGGTTGCCGGTGAAAGGTTTGGAATCATGGGAAACGCATCGTCGGCAACTCCGGTTGATTGCATTGTTATGCGGATCGATGCTGCGAACGAGTTCATTGAGTCGGTTGCGTCACATGGCCGACGGTTCTTTGAGCACGTGCATGATGACGGGAGGCAGGTAGCACACTTCAAGCGGGGCGACTGGGGCCATATCTTTTTCTGGAACGAGTGGAAACGACAGTGGATTTACGTGAGCCGATACGGAGCGTGGAAAGGATTTCACCACGGAGGCACGCTGCATTCGTTGGTCGGTCAGTTGGTTGAGTATATCAAGACCGGCAAGCAACTGCGGGGCGGTTGGTTTGACGGCAAGCACTGGGGATACGGCGACGAAATGGGCGCCGTTGTTGAAACGGGAAAACGGCTGGGTGTGATTCAGTCCGCATAACGATCACCATCAGCCGGTTGCGGCGGTTGATGTTCAATTGTGAAAACGGCTCCGACCGCAACTCGGCTGCATGGTGTTGTTATGCCATTTGTTGCGTGCAAGCGATGCAATCGACAATTCGAGTACAGTGATAGCGTGGGCTACAGCAGAGAGTTTTGCGGCCCATTGTGCGACGGAAGCGATTCCGGGAGACGGTGCGTAATTCGTGCGATGAAAGAATTGGCCGTCCAGTTGCGGGCGAAGGCGTCGGAGAACGAAGGATCAGTGGCTGAATTGGCGTTTGAGGCGTCGGCCAGCAGCATTGAGCGAGTGTGTGATGAAGTGATGGTATAACGCTCCGGTTAACCCGGCTGCGAAAGAAAGGTTTGAAATGAGTAACGACGTTGACGCCGCTCGGGTTGAACCGGTTGTTATGCCGACGTGTTGCCGGAAGCACTGGGAAGCAGCATCAGGACGGCACGCATTCGCGATGGGTGACGCATTGATAAACCCGTTCGGTATGCCGTTCATGGTGTGCAAGACGTGCGGAAACAAGCGATGCCCGAAGGCGACGGATTGCGTGCTGGATTGCACTGGAAGCAACGAGCCTGGGCAGGCAGGATCAATTTACGGTTGAGGCATAACGCCAATGTTCAGGCGGTTGCGGCGAGCGACTGGCCATTGGAAAACGGTAAGACCGCAACTCGCCTGCAACATTTTGTTATCGGGCTTTTCAATGGACCCAACGAACATACAAACCCCAGAAGAAATGCTGGAACGATGGACTGGCGTTGAATGCCAGTGTGACCCAAGCGTGGGACATTTGTGCGAAGTCTGCCACGACACCAAAGTATTGAGGGACGTAATAAAAGAACGCGACCGGCTTCGCGACGGGATTGACTTTTGGTCATATTGCATGTCGCAGGGAATGCGGGAAACGTGCCCCGAGAAGGTGGAAGAGTTGGCGGCGTTTCTTATCAGTTGCAAAGTGGCTCCGTGGTATATCCTCCCGCGAGGTGGGCAGACTCAGCTTGCACGATAACGATCAAGGTAAGCCGCGTGTTTTGGCGGCGAGAACAGAGAAAGACGCTCGATGACAGACACGACGACAACAACCGAAAACCCGCCGCCTAAACACGTCGGCTTGACCGCCTTGTTGGGCCTTTGCGTTGAGTGTCACGAAGTTGGCAGCCGTGTGACGTGCGATCCTCCGGTGACAGACACGGACCATGACTGGCTTTGTTTGACAAACGATTGGCGGGAGTTCATCAACGTGGCCGTGCGAGACGGATTCAGTGTTGGCGGCTCCGTGCCGAGCGATGAATTGGAGCAGCGAAAATATGTCACATTGTTCACGTCTCTTCGGCGAGAGCGGGACGCGATGAATTTGATCGTGACGGACTCGCCGGAGTTTGCGAAGCGTTTCATGGCGGCAACCAGCGTGGCGAAGCGATTGAATCTGCGAGTGAAGGAAGATCGGATTGCGTTGTTTCAGGCGGTGCTTTACGGCAACGGTTGCTGAGGCCCAACAAATAGTATGCAGGCGTCTGCATAATGCAGTGTTATGCAGATGCGTGACATAACGACCAGAAGACGAGTACGCAATATCAGTCATGGTTCGTCCTTTTTGCGTTGTGACTCGGGAAAATTGGGTAGAAGGAGTAAAAGGATGAATCGTCTACCATTTTCTTGACTCCGGCAACATGGTGTACAGTGCCAACGGAAGCGGGTGATTGACGTGTCTGGTGTTGAGGATTTTAGTTGTCGCGTGATTCTGGATTGATATTCAAATAACAAAAGGGGAAAAACAGTGGACGAAGTAACGATCAATGGTGTGGTGTATATTCCGAAGACGGAGCCCGAAGGGGAAATCAAAATCGTGATCATGCAACGGGGATTCGTATTCGTCGGTCGCGTTGCCATTGAAAAGGATCAAGTCGTCATTCGCAACGCGCAAAATATCCGCAAATGGGGTGCGGAGCGTGGGCTTGGTCAAATCGCAAGCTCTGGCCCAACAGACAAGACAGTCTTGGATCCGTCTGGAACGGTGAGCTGCCACCAGTTGACGGTTATTGGTTATATCAATTGTAATCAATCTGCGTGGGGGGCGATATGCAAATAGAATCATATGAAGTTCTCCCAAGGAACTTAGACGGGTACGGGTACGGGTACGGGTACGGGTACGGGTACGGGTACGGGGACGGGGACGGGGACGGGGACGGGGACGGGGACGGGGACGGGTACGGGTACGGGGACGGGGACGGGTACGGGTACGGGTACGGGGACGGGGACGGGGACGGGGACGGGGACGGGGACGGGTACGGGTACGGGGACGGGGACGGGGACGGGGACGGATAAAATCGAATGAATTTAATCGATCTAACGCCGTTTTCAATGGGCGAGCTATATGAAGGCTCACGAGGGTTGCCGTGCGATAAGTGCGGACATCGTCCGTCGATGGTGTGGCTCACTGGGGCGGAGCGTGCCACGTTGCCAAACGATTATCACGAGGCGTGCTTGCAGGTCTGTGCAAAGAAAATGGGGGTGATACTGTGCAAAACGCATCAACCAAGGCGTTGACGTTGTCTGAACTGTCGGGCTATCTGACGACGCAGCGGATCCACTCGCCGGTCGTGTTGATTCGGCAGTGGAGTGTAGACACAGTCGCGGAGGTCAAGGCGTGTGTGATCCGCTGGCAGGCTGGGGACACGTCGGGTGATGTGCCTGATGTGCTGCTTGCTTTGGACGAGGGATCGGAGATGGTCGCCAGATGGCGGGAGCGGTACAAGAGTGATCCGGAAGTGAAGCCGACGAAGCCAACGCAAAAGCAATTATTTTGATGACGGAACAATCGTGAAGATCACCTACACAGTACCCGGCAGGCCGATTGCAGCTCCACGAATGACACAATCGGACCGCTGGAAGCAACGGCCATGCGTGGTGCAATACCGCAGTTGGAAAGACCTGATCCGGCTGCACTGTAGTCCAATTCCGGCAGCGCTCGAGGTAGTGAGCCTATCCTGGGTGGCGTATTTCGCTCCGCCAGAGAGCTGGTCGAAAAAGAAGAAACAAGCGGCCATAGGCACGTTGCACAGGACGAAACCGGATCGGGACAATCTGGATAAGGCGTTGCTTGACGCATTGTTTCCCGATGGCGACCAGGCGATTGCCCAAGGGACTATCCGTAAGGAGTGGGGAACGTTCGAAAGACTGGAAATAACAATCGAAACAGAGGGTTGACATGCCATTCAAAAACAGGAAAAGCGTGACGATGCCGAAGTCCACAAAGCAGAGGCTGGATGCGTTGCGAGGTGATCACTTTGGACACACACTGCAAGGCGTGTTGCATCACTTGTTGCTGCTCGGGGAGGCCGTGATTGGGCAGGGGAAAACTTCTCTTGACAACCAAAAGGGCATGCCCGCAATGTTGAAAAACGTGCGCAAAGTGCAAACAATAGAGGGGGGGTGATACGTGTTGCTGGGGATAAGAAAATGGAACCGATAGCATCGTTTGAAGCCTTGATAAAATACATCGGGTCGATGAACGCGTTGACGTTTTTGGGG
Source organism: Odonthalia washingtoniensis (assembly GCA_032358235.1). Classification (NCBI taxonomy): domain Eukaryota; phylum Rhodophyta; class Florideophyceae; order Ceramiales; family Rhodomelaceae; genus Odonthalia; species Odonthalia washingtoniensis. The sequence continues at coordinate 4,171 of JAULBU010013367.1, read as the reverse complement.
ATCGCATTCGTCTTTATGCTGTGGCAAGCGTGGCGGTTTTTTACCAAGACTCTTTACCCGGAGTGGGTGCCTTGGTGCAAGACGCAGGTTGAGCAATTTATCTCGGGCTGGTCGCTTTTGGTTCAACGCGCCTCACAGATCGACGATGCAGTCAAGGTCGTCAACGGCGATATCAGCGCCATCAAAGGAACTGTTCTGGAAATTCAGCACGATCAAAAAAAAATACTCGACCACTTAGAACAAATGTCTACGTAAATCCCGTCATACAAAACGAACAGTAGTGTCACAATGGGACAATTGAAAGCAAGAGCCAACAGCATCAGCGAGAGGGCCGCATCGCGTGGTCTCGTGGGATTCGATCCATCGTTGATCATCCAGATTTTGCCATCGCTCCTGGGGCTGTTTGCGAGTTGTAAAAAGAAACCAACCCCGCCCACGCCTCCAGCAAGTGCGGACACGGACGCCAAGCTGGCGGCGTGGGAAAATTCATTCGGATTGAAGTGTGAAGCCGACGAGGCATATTTGCCCGAAGTGAATCGATACCACAACGGCTTGTTGAATCGCACAGCCCACGAAATCAAGCGGGAAAAGAAGGCCAACGGCGAACAAATCACGAAGGCCGAAAAGCGGCAATTGGCGATTGCAGCACTGGACGAAGCCCGCGAAATGACTCACGAGGAACTGTACGAGGCGTCGCTGGAAGCACAGGGGGCGGAAGATGCTGCGAATTGATTGTGTGGTGTGTTGTCTGGTTTGTGTCGCAAGCTCGGCGGCAATGGCAGAGGAGACGTCCAACCCCACGTCCCTCACCATTGTCGCCGGGTCGCGAGTCGAGGGAGACGGCACGAGGAAAACGCCATTCGTTTTTCGTGTCGGCGCACTCGGCAAGCTGACCACGGGTGAGGCGGCAGAGTGGATTATCGACGATTGTCCAGCCGACACCGAAGCGCTCGAGACTCGCAAGGGCATCTTGTTTCCGACGGAAATAGGCGGGGTATATCATGTGATTTGTGTTGGCCAGGCAAAGGCCGCGCACGCATGGTTTGAGATTCGCTCAGGGGCTGGGCCACCAGTCCCTGAACCAAAGGCAAACATCTCGTTGCAGGTGACGAAAGCGTTTGTTGGGCCGGACGCAAAAGCGGATGCGGCCAAGTGGAAAACAATGTGGACGGCGGTTCTCGATTCTCTATCGCAATGCCAGGACACAGCAGACGTCTACAACGCTTCAGAGGCCGCATCAAAGGCCGTTCAGTTCCCTGTCGGCAAGTATCCTGGTCTCGCGCCAATCCTGATATCCACTCTGCCAAAGCAGGGTACCAACGATCCCTTGACGCCGTTTTATCGCGAGGATTTAACCAGCGTTTTCAAGGCATTTATCGCTGGTGCGGAAGGGGTAAAATAATGGTCAACCTAGGGTGGGCGTACGAGCAAGAGGACATTGGATACCTGCGAAACAAGGCCGCGCCGTATCGTGTCTATGGCACAGCAGGCGATGTCGCTCCGTCATTCGATCCGCGAACAATATTGCGAGTGGAAGACCAAGGGCCGATGTCATCATGTACGGGACATGGCGGGTCGTCGTGTCTCGAGGCCTGCATCTATATCGATACTGCAGGCACCAAGCGAGACGTTCAAATGTCGCGGATGTTTGCCTACCTCACAGCGCAAAAACAATCGGGAATCAAGGGTGACTCGGGAGCAACAATCACGGGTCTGGTCGAGGGCTTCAAAAAGGTGGGGTGCTGTCTGGAATCGACCTATCCATATCCTGGGCGATACACGAATCGAGTGACGCCGGAAGCCACAGCAGAGGCCGCACAATACCAGATCGTCAATCACGTGTACCTGACGAAATACACGGATGTCTGGGACTGGATCAGTCGAGGAATGGGGCCAGTCGTGATCGGTATCACGTGGTACGAGAGATTGGCGCAAAGTCAGGGGCTGGTAGAGACACGTGATCTTGGCGGGCGATCCCTGGGCGGCCATTGTGTGTTCCTTTGGGGCTGGTCAGAGCGTGTTGATTCGTCGGGACGAAAGTATCTGTGGCTCGGCAATTCGCACGGCGTAAGCTGGGGTCTACGAGGCTGGGCTGAGGTGTCGCCAAGCGTTGTTGACGCTTGGGGCCAGGATCGCAATACGGAGATGATTGGTGTGTCGGATCTGACCAGTTTCGATACGCCGCGAAAGCTAGTCGGGGATTGGGGGAGGATTGCATGAGCGTGCTTTTGACGATTCTTTTGACGGTGATCGGCAGCGAGCCAACAGAGGATTACATCCGGGCCAGGGTGCAGATAGCAATTGCTTTGCGAGAACATACCCGAGAGACAGTGACTATCAAGGCGATTGAAAAGAAACGGATCAAGGTCGATGTCTGGTCCGCTAAGTGGTGCAAGCCCTGCAAGCTGGTCAAGGCCGATATTGAGGCGGGGCTGTGGTCCGAGTACGAGATCACAATCAGGGATTATGACTCGGATCGTCCTCCCGAAAACATGACCTGGTTGCCAGCGATCACGTGGCAATCGCAGGGGAAAACAGTTGTGTTTCCGCACAACGGAACGACCGAGAAAGAGGCCATATATGAGCGCAAGAAATGGCAATTGATGATTGACAAGAGTCAATAGGACTGAGGTGGTTGTTGGCAGGGGTCATCATGGCATGTGAAAAGTGTGGAGAGTCTCGGTGTTGGCCGCCGCAAACAGGTTGCATTATTTGCCAGCGAGAAGAGACAAATGAACGGGTCGTGGTGACGCTGACAGACGAAGAGTTCGCTAAGCTCAGCCGACGCAATGAGCCTTTGGTTGAGACGCTCTTTTCTCGACATGGAAACATCGAACTGATTATTCAAAGGCAGGGTTAACCGGGTTGCGGAAAAAAGGTGTGAAATGAGGAACGACGTTGATCCCGGCTCCGCTGGAACGGCTTGTTCGCTGCGTATGGATCTCGTTGTGCGGTGCCGGGAATACCTGCTTGAACTCCAAGATGAAGGACCGCCTGGAGAGGGATGGAAAAGCGACCAATTAATCGCCGACATCAACATGCTCGGAGAGGCCATTGGGCTGCCAGAATATCCAAGATGGTAGCAGCGAACGACAAGATTCGAGGAAAACGACAATGACCGAACGAGCAATCCCGGAAACCATCAAGAACCTTGTGCAGAGGTGCGAAGCTGACGAGGTGTCTTTCAAAAACGACGATATGTCAGTTGCGCTGCTGTTCGGGCAGACGATGTGGTGCCAAGTTGTCCGCTTGGTTGAGTACTACGAAAAGCTGTCCAGCAACTTCATGCCGGGGGATGTGCGTGCGAATTGCTTTGCAGACTCGGCGAAGGATTTGCGGGAAATCCAGGATCGAACAATCAACGAAATGGGGAATACACAAACATAGCAAGTGCAGCATCAATCCAAGTGAACATCGACGAGCACTACAAGCGATGCGTGCTGGCGTTGCACTGGAAGCAACGAGCCTGGGCAGGCAGGATCAATTTACGGTTGAGGCATAACAAATAGTATGCAGGCATCTGTATAATGCCGTGTTATGCAGATACTTGACCAACGCTCAAAACATTGGTGTGCCGGGGAAAATCAAATGGTGTGCGTGCTGGTCGGTGGTCCACGAGATGGAGAGATGGTACGAATTCCCGATGATTCGATTCGTAGAAATTGTGGGCGTCTGTGCGTTCCCGACGGCTGCGATAACACAGACATGACCATCGTCCCGCAACGGATGCAACTGGTGTATGAGGTACGATTAACTAACGGCTATTTGGCTCAGGATAGCGGCGGAAGAGTGTTGTTTGATTTCGTGAGAAGCGAGATGGTAGCGGGGCTAAGAGTAACAAGGAGAGACAAGTGAGACTAGTAATTGCGGTAGCGTGTATCGTGTGTCTGATCGTGTCTTCAGTCGATGCGGGGTGTCGATGCGGGTGCAAAATAAAGGGTTGGGAGTGTGGGAAAACCAAGAGCGAATGCAAGGAAAAACACAGGGGAAACAGGGTTGTCAGCAAGGTCAAAAATCGATGATTTTGATGACACGAAATCATGACTTTTGGCTTGTCAAATCCGACGATTTTGACAGCGCAAAAACAGGGGGATTTTGATGACTCAAAGTGCGATTTTGATGACTCAAAATGTACTCCTGGGAGGGGTGGGGTTGATCGGGGGTCCGCACC
>JAULBU010013356.1:0-22347 GCA_032358235.1 Odonthalia washingtoniensis | reverse complement strand
ATATCATTTGAAGAGAAATCAAATTGATATTCTGTAGTTGCAACATAAAGTGATTTCGCAGTTGAATACACGGTGTCGCCATCAGCTACGATTGAAGCGCCTCTTGGAATCATAGGACCAGATAATGGAATAGTAACCACATTCAATAAACTGAATCCTGAGAATTCACCTTTTGGATAGTAAACGTTTGTACAGGATGAAATACCATCTGATAAATTCATCTTTCGGCATAATTTATGTTTTCCAAGGCTTCGACAATACGGTCCCTTCGTAGAATATTTCGGAAGCCATGTTGCAAGTTTTGTTCTTCTGATAATTTGTCTATTCATTCGAGTCGCCTGCTCAGATGTAGTTTTCCCATTGGGATATACGAACCGAATAGTTTTCGAACCATCGTACGTGAGAACAAGACGAGCAATACCATCTACAGATCGTCCACTTACATATCTACCTGGAATACGAAGAGTTTCCATTATTTTCACACTTTTCCCTTCAACTTTAATTCTATAAAGTACAGTATATTGTTGACTAAAAGATGGAAAAGGTCTTGAAATAAGTGATTGTCTTGATGCTGTTAATGGCAATGGCTCTGGCTCTGCTAACGGTATACGATCAACTGGTATTTTTTCAAATACTTGGGAGATTACAATCACATTATCTTTATCAAATAGCATTTCACGGCCATATGAAGGAAGTTCTAATTCAGCAATCACATCACCGTCGGTACCACTATGCTTAGAATCCACATAATAAAATGAATTACCACGAATAGCAAATACTCGCTTTCCATCTGTTTTCACAATATCTGGCTCATCCACTCCAGAAACTTGTACGTTTGTACCTGAGAAATCAGTTCCTTCAACTGGTGGTGCAGACGCAGCTTCAGGTGCCCCGTTTGAACTAGGTGAGAGAAGTGGTGAATCTAATCTAGATCGTCTTAAAAATATTGGATTAGATCCTAAGCCGTATGGCCCAACTCGTTTTTCAGCGTTTTTTATCATATAGGTCTGTAGTGCTCTGCATGACGTAAATGGAATGAGAGACTTTGCTGAAATGAGGTTGAGGTTGATTATTATTGCAAATATTATCAACAAAAACCCGGTGGGGCGAGACATTTTGGAATAATAAAAGAAGTACTAGGAGATTGGACAGCAGTTTTGTAGGAAGCTGACTTCAAAATAATGAGAGGAGTAATGAGTGGAAAAGTCTTAAACGAACTGTGATGATTTAGGAACAAATGTGTTTTCTGAAAACTACCTTTTGGTATTTTTATACTAAATCAAACCATCCACATATCTCAAATTTCTCTGTACAGTATTGTGATTTGAATCTTTGGCATCACCATTTTTTCAATTTTTTCATCTGCTTTGATTTGATTTGATTTTTTAAAAAGTAAAGCCGAGGTTGGGCCATGAAAGATATTTTTTCCAAATAACATGACATAAACATTTTGTAAAGGTGGCGAAACTCTTTTTAGCGGTGTTTATGGGATTTTGAATATAATATTATTGAATATTTTTTAATGTCACCACCTTAAAAGTGTCGAAAACAAGTGTTTCTCTATCCATGTCGCAGAATCTCCATTATTTATTATATTTCAAATATATGCTTCTACATGTCTTGAACTGATCATGTTGTGTCGTGTTGTCTGCCCGTCATCATGGTGGTGTAATTACTTAAATGGTTCTTGCCTTACTTGTGGTATCTGCCAAGCGTGGAAAAGAAGTAAGAGTCCCTTGTGTAACGAAATACTTGTTGCCTCCCTCGTTATAGTTGCTTACAGTTGGTGACCCAATGAGAAGTCGCCATATGGCCGGGCCCCAACAGGGGAAAAAAGAGGCATCGTCACAAAGGGCGATACCGGTTCCACCATGCGCGACACGGACCCCGTTCAGGGGTGCGCCCGCCGGAGATTGAACTGGCAACCACTCAGCGATCTTGTGGTCTCCCAACCACTAAGCTAGGAGTCTAGTTGTTACTTCAGTGCAGTCTTTGTTTGTTTTCATTCAGTATCAAATTACAGTTTACAGTGCTTTTCTTTCACTGCCGGCCGCTTGGTATATAAATAAGTGGCGGGCAGCTTTTCGAGGAAACTTGAAAAACAGATTTTCACCACATTATCCTTTTTTGGTCATATCAAAAAAAAACTACGACCTGAAGTCGTTATACCTTGTTGCCGAAATGTTATTGAACCTTCTAAGGTTCAATAACATTTCGAGTTCTCACTGAGGGTCCATATTAGAAGGGGCAGATTTGGGGCCAAATGTGCACCTGTATTCGCTCACTCCACAGCCGATAACTTCGCAACTACCAGGGATAACATTCCAATTTTATCAGGATTTACTCGAAACGGCCTTTCGTGTCCACAAAACATTTTTTAAATCCGTCCGGCAGAAGACCCTAAACCGGTTTATTAAGTGGTGTACTAGATCTGCATCTTCAAATATGGTGCCTCTGTTCTTCAAAAAGAGAAAAGTTTCTGTAAACTGGCATTGTTAACGAAACTAGTTACTTTAATCATAAGCATATTATTGTAGCTGGTAGCAGTGACTATTCTAGTCCTAAGCAACCAGCCCTCTGATTAGTGTGGGTATCGCAAGACGGCCAATAGAATCATGACACGTGGCAAGCAAAAAGGAGGCGCCCCGGCAAACGGGACGCCCGTTCTCCCCGGTTCCGACGGCTGGGTTCGAACTCCCGATCAGTTAGTCCGAGGACCGTGACACTAACCAGTAGGGCAACTGCTTTGAATGGTGATAGAAGACGCATTTTCTACGGTACTAATCATACTGTAAGTTACTTTTGGCTTACTGCACCGACAGTCATCAGTACACTTCGTGTGTTCAATTTCCTTACTTATCTCTGCACAGCCGCCGCCGGTTGAATAAAAACAAACCTCACTACCGTTATCAATTACCGTCGTCTTTAGTCCGAAAAAGACACAATTATGCTTTTGATGGTTGATTGATGTTCAAACCAAGTTTTGTAGCCTTGTTGATGATGAAGGGGATTAGACAAGTGATTTTTAGATTTTCCGACATTGAAGGATTTTCTGATTTGTTCGCAAGAGTTTGCATGAGGTTTTTAAACATTTCATTGTTAACCGTCCACCCGTTTACTAGTCTTACAAAAGAGTTTGCTTTAAGCGTTTCATTTTGGACTCTGTTTTAGCCATTTTTGAGTTGCAATTGCCAAGCTGGCTGTATGCCATTCTTTTGAACATCTCCAATCACTACAGGTATCGGGACGTCGTAAAGATGTAAATTCATTTCAATTCGTGAGCAGCCTTTTTCATGGTTATCCTGTAATATACAAACTGTACACGAATCATGAAACAAACAATCAGTTATGTTTTAAGTTGTAATTTAAAACCTATACACCAAGTTTAAAGTTGTAGCATTAGAGGTTGCTTTTAAGGCACAACTTTAAACTCTGTGTATAGATTCTAAGATACAAGAACAAGTGTTTTTCAAAAAAAAATCGTATACACCCAGTTTTCAATATATGTTTAAATACTATATACTATAAAGTGTCACAATGACTAAATCTGTGGTTCTTTTGATCCCTTCAAGATACATTCAGTAGTGTTTGTTCCACGAATTTCCTTCCACTAAATTTGGTTAATTGCAAATAACGGTTGATACCTTGACGGGCCTTAGGGTAATCATACTGTACATCAACATACATAGCAATCAAAATTCTCGAATGAAATGACATTTTATTGCAGAATTCGTATGACACAATGTCATTCTGTCATGAATAATGTATACGTGTTCTATCATACAAAACCAGACATGTTTAGGAGAGCGTTTGGAACGGCCTCACCAAAAAGATGAAGAAATGAAATTGCTGAACTATTGATGACAGTTGTTTATTAACAGCCTAGGGTACAACAGTCCATTAAAACTTGGCACGCTAAGGATGCTTTCTTAACGAAATGGTGAAAACGCGGTGCTTATGAAACAGCCGTCAACAATGTTGACAGGGACAAACCAATAAAATTTATACTTGATAATTTAATTGTCAAGTATCATATTTACCCAAATCAAAAAAATGTAATTTTTGACTGTTGTCGGTATATATATTTTTTAAATCGGAAAACACCGATCGTTATGGAGAATGATGGGAAATCGACATTGACGGGAGGTACGAAAGAAAAAAACGACATTCTAGGTCGGGAGAATTAGTAAAAACGACACATGCAGTACGAGATATCATGTTCCGACACAACCTGTAGGATGCTATTTGAATATTAACCAAAACGGTGGAAGTGATATTCTGTGTGGTGATGGATTTCGTATACTTTCCTGAAATGGTACGAGAAAATTTTACAATGTAAGAAAGAAAAAAATATAGAGGAATTTACCAAAATGACCCGTCAAGTCTGCCACATTTCCCAGAATAACCCTTTTCGAATTATTCTTTCTAAAATAACCTGCCTGTTTGAGTCATTCTTTCTAAAATAACCCAGAGATATTTTCTGACAATGTGTTTACACGTGTTAAAACAAAAATGTAAAGTAACGGTCCTTTTTGTCAACAATGTGCTAAAAAATCCCTCAGAACATTACAACCATGTTTGTCCAAGATTGTAGATACTATCAGGAACATTTTGAATGACAATTTATCTTTTGGGCGTCGAATGACAGTAAAACGTACCTTTGAGTACCGTTTCTTGGTAATTTCTAGAAATGCAGCTGAGTTTTCAGTGAGTTTGGATACAAAGACTTGTACTTATTCTCGTTGGTCTGATTTAGGGTACCCTTGTGCCCATAGTTGTTCTGCAATTTTCTACTCTGGTGGGGCAGTTGAAGACTACGTCGAAGAATGGTACACAAAGAAAACGTACGATAAGATTTATGCACAGAGTATTAGTATTGTTTCACTTCCTTCCACCAATTAGGTGGTTCTAAACAACGCTGATTTATCTCCAGTTACAAAACGGCCTTCTAGTAGACCGAAAAAAAGAGAATATAATCGGTGGGTGTTGATTCAAAGCGTATGGTGTGTGGGAGATGCTCTAAACTTGGTCAAAATCGACGAAATTGTACTGAAACTATTGTTCCAGGCAGATAAGATTTGATTCAAAACATGGTTATAAGGATTTGAAAAATCATTAACGAAAGGACAGTCATTTTATACGTGTGTATAACACATGTAACAAGATTGTCAGAAAATAACTCCGGTTATTTTATTCGAAAAAAGTTATTCTGGGAAATATGGCAGATTTGACGGTCATTTTGGTAAATTCCTCAAAAATATAAAATTGAAGGGTGTTGTTTTTCTATTCCATATCACGCTCGGCGTTAGGTTCAACGATGTTGTCATTCTGTGAGACCTGTCCCAATTCACAAAATATTCCGGTGTGACCACACAAAAACACAATGAACAACTATATGTTCTTTTTCTTTCTAATTTCATTCTATTCTCAAACCAAGATCGTTTGTGATTACCCTTATTATTTAATTGGTGACGACAGGGAGGCGGCAAAGAAACTCGTATGTGAAAATTCTGATTACTTGTTAAATCTCGAGCCGCCCTTTCAATGAATCAACAGGGTCCTTATTGGAGCAAGAATATGGAAGAGGCACACAAGTGAGTAGTACAGGATGTAACGGGATTAAAACGCAAGGCGGTGATACTGAGAGAAGAAAAAGACGGCGGATCCGGGTTTTTTTTTGCACTGTGATTTTTTTTCATTTTTTCCTCCAAACATTAACCCTCCATCTTCAGTATGCGTAGTCGCTGGCGGACCATCACTACCATCTTTACCAAAGTTGGTTCACGTCGTCGTTAGACCTAGTACCAACCACGAACTTGCTCATGTTCGAGGGCCCTTTGTTAGGAGCGGAAAAATCATTAATAAAAAGACGACGGTAGAGCACATTTACTGGTTGAATTGACAAACATGCCAAATTTTTATTTGATTGGTGTAAAAATCAGTAGGTTGCATAACGGTCAAAATATTTACATTTCCAGAAAACGGACACGTATACTGCGAGATATTGGAACGTGTCGAAATGAGCCGATTTTTGTCGAAAACAGTATGTAGAGATGGAACTTCTCTCCCTACCAATTACTTCAATTTTAGATGATTATTCTACGGAATCGTATCTTTTCCCGTTTTGTAGTGGCCATTACAGTTATTTCACCATTTCCTACCTCCCGTGAATGTCGATTTCCCAACATTCCCCATACCGATCGCCGAATGGCCCTTTTTAAAATTATTAAAATAATAGTGTATAATATCTGGCATTTCCACGCACTATGAATTTTAATTCATATATCCCTACTGCCTTGTTTTAAGGATCCATATATGGATCACACACATGAAAAAATTGAATGTTTAATCAAAAAGATGGGCCAAAATTGGAAATTTTTTCTTCAACTTAGCTGAGCTCGACGTGCTGGTCGAACTTCCAAATGCAGCTCATTGTCACTATCGATCACTTCATCATCCATTTCTATTCCTTGTTCACTGGGATTTTCATCCCCATCGGTTTACTGGGATGGAACTAGAGTTTGGCGAAGTCTCAATTCTTGAGAAGAATGCCAAAGGGCTCATCAACTTTTTCGGAGTCCAGAATACATTCTCACACACAGGCTAACGTTTCAATAATTACAACAATATTTTGTACGATGACCCCTCCGTGGAGAAACACCATCGACTTTCTTTTTTTGTTGCCCACATAGCGCGCATCATGCATATCTTCCCTGAATCGGTGTATTTCTCAGAACGGAAGTTATCAATTTCAATCCATCTGAAGAGTTGAACAATACCAAGCGATTTCGCTTTCTCCCCTTTGCCAAATTTATTAAACTCTCTTTTTCCTCATTCCATACCTCACATGCATCCTGATTCGACTCTGTTGTTTTTATCGTCTTTGAATACTGCAGTAGCTCCTCAGAAACATCGAGCATGAAGTATGCTGTATATTGAACCTTGTTCAAAGAATTTCTAAATTTTCTTAGTCCCTTAAATTTATCTGGCAAAAACAGAAGATCCCGACGACAGAAAATTCTCCAGCACAGAAAGGAATTAACAGAAACTGTCTTGATTATCCGAGAAATAATTTTTTGTTCCCATTGAAAATGAGATGTGGAACTGCGCAGTATAGATCTTTGCTGGGTTGCCCCGTCAATGCCTACTTTGGTATTGGAATAAAAAGATTGGTTCGCATATTGAAAAAGATTTAAAAGAACGAATGGACCTTCTTCTTTCACAATCTTATTAACAATGTTCCAAAATTTGTGACGATCTTTAATCATTTCGACAAGATCAGTTGAAACAAATTGTGGTAGAACCGGAATATCAGAGTAGGTCCAGCTCAAAATTCATTCCGCAAAAGACTTGAAGGAAACATTTTCATGGTTATGAGATGCTGTGAGCATCGCGCGACAACCGTATATACCACACCAGTTTTTGACACCAGAATAAAAAAAAAAGACGTCCAGAGTAGACATACTTGTGCAAATACTTGGAAAAATTATTCTTTTCGAATGTACTTTCTGGACACTTCATCACCAAGATAGCAGAATACAACGTTTTGTGTTGATAAATGTAGGACGCTTCCAAGAATTGTCGGCGGAACCTTTGTTTTTATTTCTACTGTTGCCATCCAGTAAATTTTTCCGTCCAATTTAAAATCTCCCGTCCCCTGCAGTATGATGTCTTGTTCATATCCGGTATATATCACAGATATACCGTTCAGTGAAAACGAAAGGTAAGGTTCTTCAATACGTCTCAACATACCAACTTCAAAAACTACAGAGATTAAATCTCTGCAACGTAGGGAATTTAAGACAGATTATTCATTTGCGCTACCTCGCATCATAGATTCTGTGCTCACTTTCATCGAGAACGAACTATGAGCAAAAACCGTAAACCACTCTGTTTCAGTCCTTTCAACATTAGAAGAATCATCATTCGAAGCCATTCCAATCATTATTCTAAAATTATCGTCTGATGACAGTATTAGACCAACATTTGTGCCAGTTACGCGGAAATGTCTTAATACGAACCAGTAAGCACATTTCTGCCCAGTAGTTGGAATAGTGCATCTGTCTCGGATTAGATTCTCACAAGCTTTTTGTTCACCATCTTTGTATACATCGTATCCATCAACAGGTTTAAAGAGGGCATACATTGAGATTTCTGTTGGCTTAGGAACAGCTATCCAACTGTGTAAGTGTCTGAAGATACTTTCCGGTACAACGTACTAAAAACTAAGAACCTTTGAGAACTTCTCCGTTCCATGCTCTCTTATTGCTATTGCAGTCATCCTCCTCTAACCCATCATTTCAATTAATCCAGGAACTGATTTAGTCGCAACGAATACCGATTGAGAAAGATGAGGGCTGTCATCAACAACAAAAGTTGACATTCCATCAAATATTTGTGAAGCAATTTCTTCTTCGATTTGGTTTTGGACTGTTTCATTTTGAACTATGTCCCCTTCCTGCACTAACAGCTGAATATTGTCTTCTCTTCTCGGCTAAAAGTGGGATGCGACAACAAATGGATGAACGAGTAATAAGTGATCGGGCATCACAAAAAAGAACCCAGTCCAAACTCAGCCATCAGTTCCATAAATTTTGGTGAACCGTATCCGCGATCAGCAGTAATAATAAAACTGTTCAGTGCTTCTTCACCACGGCTGTCCAGTAGATTTGTCAGTAGTTTTCTTACTGATTCGATGTGTTTTTCACCATGTCTACGAAATATTACTGCTAAAGTAATTCTGGACAAGGAATCTGCAATGGCATCAGCAGAGTGACCCTCCTTATCTGCCTTACGTGCACTCAAACTTTTGACTTAATTATCACTTGCACGAGTGCCGAAGAGGTCATCGTCAAGTATACCGAAGAGGTGAAGGGGTATGAACAATAATTTTCGCGTTTCTCGGAATGCGATTGTCTCAAATTCGGATAGAAGTCTCGTTTTATCACGTTGTGATTGCCACTGTAAACCACCACTACAACCACGTCCTGTAGCTTGATACGCAAGGATGTTCTCTGATCCAACGTATCTTATCAACAGACGTCATTGAACTTCCTAATCGAGAAAGTATAGAAACAATTTTTTCGAAACTAATTCCACATGTATGAGAAAAGAGTAGTACAGAAACGTACTGATACATTTTACTAATTGAAATCAACTCATAATCTTCATCACGAAGACGAATAATGTAATTTATTCATTCCATCAATTGTTTGACGAGCTGGTCTATGAAAAGTACAATGAAATATGCTCTACTCTTATTAAGACCTCTAACTCGCATTTCCACTTCCATATTATTGGATGCTGTTAAGAAAAATAACCTCGATCGCTCATTGAATATATTGTCAGCAAATAGCTTCTCGTAAACAATCTTTTCATTCCTGTCATGTTTTATGAGCCATCCACAAGTAAAATCTCCACTTCTTTTTACTGGTCTTACACTTCTAGGACCTCTAACAACAGCCTCTGAAATTGATCTCTGTCTCCCATCTCTTCCTCTATTACTTCTCGTAGCTCTTCTTCATCTTGTTTCTATACCACTACCTCTAGTGGCCATAGCTTGTTGATTGTTGTGTTGTAGGTTGAATATCTTGAGTTGTTGTACTTGTGCTGTTAGAATTTGAATTCCTGATAGTAGTAGATGAGGATGTACAATAGTAGAAAGCGGTTGTATTTGTTGTTGGAATGGTGTTGATGTTTGTGCTGAGGATTCGTTGGGAAAATATGTTTGGTGTTGTATGTGTGATGAATTTGATTCATGTTGATTTATATTCGATGGTTGGTGTGTTAGTCGCACCTGAAGGTGTGGCGATGACGATGGTGATTGATTAAACGATGTTATTGCATGTTTAATTTGAGGTTGTAAATGTTTGTTTTGAAGTTGTTCCTGTGCTTGAAATTAATTTCTTTCTTGGCCCTGGTGCGGTTCAATTGGTAGAATCATGTTCGGACTTCTTTCGCAGGTCATTCAAAGCTTAGTGGTACCGAAATGATTGTTTAAATGAATGTTCAAGGCTTCCTAACATCGACAGATTTTCAGTGCAAATGATGGGGGTGTATCGAAGAAACAATAATGTGAAATTATCTCAATGAACGCCGAGATTTACTTTGACACCTACTCATTACACTGACTGAAAGCGTTTCACAGGTTTCATCATAGAAAGAATTCTATTTCAGTTTTGAAATGACCATAAAAGGAGGTCATAGGAGCCTTATATGGATCCTAACACATGTAACGGTAATTTCTGATTTTATATTAGGATCCATATATTACTCACACAGGGTAGTAGTTATATACATTTTCTGGTCGAGATGTAAACTAGATGCCCATCAATCCAATGGGACACTTCACATGCACTTTACCGGTTACATAATAAAATTATCATATTATGACAAGCCCGAAATCAAATTTACATATGTTGTGTCAATTAGATTTAGAACAATTATTTATTTATTATTGCCCTTTATTTTGATAATTAAAATAATATTATTATTATGGGAGCTTTCACGATTACTACCGAGATTGCTGATTTATGGCGAATTTCATAACAAATTCCTCTAAATACTACCCTAATCACCTCTAAAAACTCTACCTAAGGCGAGTTTGGTACTGAATCTTCACTTTACACACCTGTATAGGGCATAACCGTGGAATTATATTATTTATTTAAAAAATAATAATAAAAAAAAGAAATAATAATATTTTAAAAAACAAAAAATTTTAAAATTGATTCAATAATAGTTGAATTCTACGTAATCTGTGTAAAATTGCTTTTATTTTTTTTGTTCAGGCGACTTATCAAACGCGCATGTAGTAGGCCCTCATTCGATACTCGTTGCCTGTCGCAAACTCGGACGGCGTAGAAGACTTAACTTTGTCCCCCTTACTGTAATTATCACTGTCAGACTTTGTTTGTGCTACGAAACCAGTAAGCTGTTTCGGTGCCAATACATTTAGCACACAACTTAAATTTCCACCAGCAGTGACAATTGTCACTCAATCATCATAATATTTTTCGTCAACACTTCTGCTCGACGAGGGAACACGTTTCGCTCAAAATCCCCTCAACTCTTTTCTTTTTTTTTGAAAAACAACAAACTTCAACTCTTAGCTTCAACTCCCGTGATACTTCAGCATTCAGCATCCATCAATTTTACTTCAAACTTATACGCGCAGATTTCGCGATTTTCCCTGAGATGAACTATGCGCCTGCCATCGGGCAATGAACCACAATCTTCACCAACTTGTCAAATTGACTCGTAGCCAAATTCTTGGTGAGAAAATCGGTCAGTTGCTCATCAGTTGGCAAGTAGCTCAGATTTATTTTCTCAGAGAGAACCTTCTCCCTAAGGTAGTGATACCGAAGACTTATGGGCTTAGACATAAAGAAACGTCCCTCTCATCTGGATAGAATGATGCACGCCTTGTTGTCTTCGTGCATGGCAGTCGCGTGCTCCCGAACATTCCTCAAGTCACTCAACAGAAGCTTGAAACACATCACCATTCTTGTATCTGAGCCCGCACCAACATACTAGGCCTCATCCATTGGGTGGGCAACAATTGACTGCCTCTTCGATTTCGAGTCAACCAGATGCGATCCCACGTATGCCAGAATCCCCGTACTTGACTTCTTTGTCTTGATGTCATCGGTCCAACTTGCATCAACATATACATGGACCTCCTTCGCGATGTCCTTTCTTTCGTAGAATAGCCCGCACTCTCCAGTCCCTTTCAAATACCTCACTATTCCCTTCAGCACGTACCAGTGTGAATCATGCGGATCCGACAAGAAATGTGCCAGCTAAAAGACGGCAAAAGCTATGTCCGGATGCGTGCATACCCTAAGATAGAGGAGACTCCGACAAGTTCTGGGTATGGGGAATTAGTCTTGAGGTCATACTCGTCAGGATAAACGAGCATTTTGAAGTTCATTTCTTTAGACAGCGGTACAAAATTTATCTTTGATTTTTTCATGTTGAATCCATCAATTATCTTGTCTATGTACCGATTCTGGTTCAAATAAATTCCGTACCCTCTGCAGATGACCCTTATTCCCATAAATCACATGACCAAGTCCATGTAGGTCATTTTGAAGCGCTCGTTTAAAACCTTCTTTACTATAGAAAGTGTAAGATTGTTTGAGGCCATTATCATAATGTCGTCCACGTATATTAATATTACCAGATCCAACTGCCTGTATTTGCAACGCGTATACAGACACTTGTCCGCATTACTAGGTGCGCTTCCAGCCTTTTCTACCAAAAATCCATCCAACAGCTGGTTACACATTCTAGAGGATTTCTTTAAAACATGAAGTCCATTCACCAACATGATTGATTTTCCTCTTGGTGCTAAATGCTCAAAACCCGGCGGCGATAGGACATATACGAAATCGCCCAGAACAGCATTTAGGAATGTCGTGCTCACATCCATCTGATTGATCTTCATATTTATCTTGAACGCGAGGGACATTAGAACCCTTAAAGTAGACAGCCGGGATACAAGAGCATGAGTGAGATCATAATCTACTCCATGCGCCTGCATGTATCCCTTCACGATCCACCTGGCCTTGTATTTAACAACTTCCCCTCTTTCATTACTTTGAATCTAAATATCTACCTCGTGGCAATGCGTTTGTGCCCTTCTGGCGTGCTCACCAACTTGTAGACATTTAATCACTGAATTCAGCTCTTCATTACAAGAATTCAACGAGTTACCTGCATGTTCCTTGGTCACTATTGCTTCCTTGAATGTTTCAGGAGAAGTAATGCTATCAGCCAGAGAATTGGCGTTCATTGCTGCTTCGTCCAACATGACTTTGAAGTTATCATTGTTCTCTTTTTCACATTTTAATTCATTTATTTCAAGGTGTGGATCCCTTTCCTTGACCTCCTGCTCGAGGGTTATTCCCTATTCAGCGTTCACCTCGACGATCGTTTGACTTCCATTTTCAGTCGCATCATTGCATAAATTAGGATCTGAAAATGTATCATAGATGTTAATCATTGGTTTTTCAACTTTCCATTTGTCAGTGACATTTTCTTTTCTATTATTATTACTGTTAATATTATAACTCCCTACCTCGTCAGTGACAGAATTTCTTTCAGTGGCGATGACTTTGTGGACTTGTGAAGTGATTTCACTTTATTTTTGGATCCCGGAGGCTGTCCAGTCCTCACCTTTGTCACTTTTATTGTTGGTGGAAGAGCAACTGAGTCACTCTGACTTTCCATCACAATGGTTGTGCAGTTTTCCTTCGCACTAGGTTGTCTAAGGGTTGCCGTATTTTGGTTTGCCTGACTCTCTGAGGCCTGATAACTTTCAGGTGACCTCGGTTTAATTCAAAAGCGTTCGAGGGTTTTGAAACATTTGGATCTATTCCACCGTGAGTGACAATAATCTCATTTCTGTTTCGAGGAGCCCGGATTGCTGAACTACGTTCAACGTCGATATTCTTCTCAATATCAATCGTCCCTGTTGCATTTGTATTTTTCTCATTTGTCTTCAGTTTGGCGATTAATTTATTCGTTTTTGGTGCAGCTCTCCCCAGTTCTATGTACGTAGCTCTTAAGGCCTTCATGCGTACTGCACTTGGTGGTATCCATGGGTTTCCTGGTTTCTGCACTCGACTGTGTGTGTCGTTGATGAAAAATATTTCATCGGGTTCCTCGATGGAAGTTACATCTCGTTCAAGGACCGTACTCTTCGTTTCATCACAGTAGATCTTGTAGCAAAGCAAACCCTCGTTCATCCCTACGATAACTCCTAGTTCAGTAGTGATATAGAGCTTTATCCTGGTTTATAAGGAAATATAGATGAGTGTGGTGCATCCGAAGGGTTTAAAGACTTTTAAGTCTGCCACTTTGTTGAAAAACCTTCTGTAGATAGTTTCTTTATTGTAGAACGTGCCTGTAGTGCAGCTATTCCTGATCGTAGTCGCATATAATATTATGTGTCCCTACCATTTTTTTGACAATCCGCTGTCTATTAACATTGATCTGGCCATTTTTACATGTGTTCTATTCATACGCTTGGCGACATGCATCTGATCATGCGCCGCCCTACCTGTCTGGGTGGTGTGATTCCATTTACCTTGAGATAGTCCTGAATTTCCACTGACGCGTATTCCGTACCATGATCCGTCCAAAGTGTTTGTATGCCACACCCCAAATGTTCATGAGTATTTTAAATCTCTCAATATTTCTCATCGTTTGCGACTTCGCTTGCATGAGGAAGGTGACTGTTACACGAGAAAAGTCGTCCATATAAGTTTGAAAGTATGAATCACCGTTCAAGTTTGGTGTCGAGAACGGACCGCATGTGTCAGAGAAAATTAATTCACCAGGTGCAGTTGTTCTGATCTTTGTGCTTTTCGGTCTCTGAATGTAATTCAGGGCATGTGACTTTTCAAGTGCACAGATGACGGATGGCAGTGGATGCTTGAGGTCTTTACATTCTATAGGAATGCTCCAGAATCTTACGATGTGTTTTATGGCAGTCATTGCCAGATGTCCCAGTCGTCGGTGCGAGTCATGCATCTGGTTGCTATCCTAATTATTATAATTGTCTTTTTCATCAGAATTTCTGGATGAAGTTTCAGATTCGCTTTCAGAGTCATTCTCGTGTTTACTCTCAGCTTGATCGATTGTCATAAAAAGGATGGAGTCGTTTTCACTTTTCAGATGAATGCGATAGAGGTTGTCATCCTCTAGATTCCCAATCGCAATTGTCCTCCCCCTCTTCTTGATAACCACCTTGTCATCGTTGAACGTGATACTCACCCCTTTGCTCCTTTCCATCTGGCCAATGAAGAGCAAGCTCCTGCCCATGCCAAGGTCTAGCTTCACTTCTCCATAATTTTTATTAATTCCCTTAGTACTTATTTCTAGACTTTCACTTCCCGCCGTGCCTACTCTTCTTGAGTGTACTTCGCATTTCTCATGCAGTCTGCATACGTCAGTAAAATGGTTTGTTGCTCCAGAATAAAGTATCCATTGTTCTAACTCGCCGGTTTATCCTCTTTGTAATTGCATGTGAATGCAAAGTCCATGGTGTCGTCAGTGGCAGGTTTCTTTTCCTGTGAGACATTAGAATTCCTGCTTGTTTTATTGGTTCTCCTCTTACCTTTGACCTACATTCGTGTATTCTGTGTCCAATTTTGAGACACCAATGACACCGGCCATGCAATTTGTTCGTGCGAGTGGGATGATAGCTCGTGTTTAGTGTGGTACCAGTGTGCACATCCTTTCGCTGTTTCTACAGGGCAATGTTAGGGTCGCCAATATCTTCTATAGCCAACTCCTGAAGTTGCGTAATGAGAGTCGAATACGGATGCTCTTCTAGAGACACATTTATGGTGCGTATTATTTGTTTGTATACGTCCAATAGTCCTCTTGAAAGAATCCCCCACTTGTGTGTCTCCGACAAATTGTAGTCAGTTCCATCCAGTCTGACAATTAATTCCTGAATACGCCCCTGATACGAAATCAGGCTCTCAGTTGTTTGCATCTTAATATTTATTGTTTGCTGATAGACCTCACGAAAAGTACGGTTGATATTAGATCTAAACTGAGTTAGAAGCGCTTTACAAAGGCTTCCCACGTCGCTGTTCGCCTTGACTGCGCTTAGTGAGCGGGCTGTTTGAGGTGCGAGGCGCCGAATTAGGTAGCTCATAGCCAAAATCTTCTCGTCGCTTTCCGTGTCTCCCGCATTCTGCTTTTCCTGATCTGTGTTGTCACCCTTCAGCAGACTACTTTTCCTTTTGATTCTGGCTGCCAGTTTCTCTGACTCTTCGCCGTAAGAAAAGTGCTGATGCAGTTTTTTTTTCGACCATTTCGTTATAGAACCGACAAATCCATAGATTTAAATCTTTTCCTAGTTCGAAACTATTCAGTCCTCGGAGGCAGGATACGGCGTATTTTGATTCATCGTTAATCGTGAGTGGAAATAAAAGAACGGAGAAAGGGAGTATGTTTTCTTACATGCGATTGATGTCTGTCGTCAGTCGGTCTGATTCCTCCAGACTTTTAATCAGTTGAATTTTACGTAATCTGTGTAAAATTGCTTTTATATTTTTTGTTTAGGCGCCTGATCACACGCGCGTGTAGTAGGCCCTCTTTCGATTTTCGTTTCCTGTCGCAAACTCGGACGGCGGAGAAGACTTAATTTTGTTCGCCTTACTGTAATTATCATTGTCAGACTGATTCGTGCTCCTAAACCAGTAAGCTGTTCCGGTGCCAGTACATTGAGCACACAACCTAACTTTCCACCAGCAGTGACAATTGTCACTCAATAATCATATTAGTCAACAATAATACATTTATTTTTATAAAATTTCTTTTTGCGTCTTTTCCCTTCCTTTTTTTTAAACCCTTTCTTCTTTTAAAAAAACAAAGAGTTGAAATTCTGGGCTGTTGAAGCTTGATTGATTGATTTATAAAGATTTCGTACCACAATCTTTGTAACTTATTTACACTATTCATGTCTCATGTCAATCATGAAACATTCTTCGCAAGTCGACGGCGCTACCGACTTATTCTCTGACTGTAAGGATGTTCCTTACATTTGTGTCACAGGCACTGGAGGACACAGTTGCTTTGTTCAGTGCCTATTCACCTCACTTGCACTTCATGTTCCATTACTTAGCGATGTAATGTCATTTCTTAACACTCCTGCTCGACGAATATCTCATGCTCCAATGAACAAGACTAATAATAGAAAACAAAGGTAAAAATATGTAAAAAAATGGAGTTAATATTGACGATTGATTGCATCGGAAAGGTATATCAATGGACCCTTGATAATTTTATTCATCAACTCGTTGAACTTGTTGCTCGAGAGTGACTGGGTAAGAAGATCAGCAAGCTGCTCTTCCGTTCGCGTATATTTTAGGAAAATTTCTTCAGGCAATACGTTTTCTTTGAGGTAATGGTATGTCAAGCTGATATGTTTCGATGTAAGGAATTGTCCCTAGCCACGCGCAAATACCAAGCACGCGCGATTGTCCTCGTGTAAAACTGTAGCCTTCAGTTTTTCGTTTCCCGGATCATGTAGCAGCTGTCTGAACCAAATTATCATTCTTGTAGCCGAATCGGCCGCAATATATTCCTCCTCGGCCGTACTGTGCGCGATTATTTTTTGGCGCTTCGAGGTCCAATCTACTAGATGAGTCCCGACGTAGGCCAGTATCTTAGTATCCCAGTTGTAGATCGCCTTCTTTCGGGGTCATCCGCCCAGGATGCATCTACAAATATATGGAACACATTCGACGGATCGTACCGTTCATAAAACAATCCGTGCCACTTTGCCCTCTTTAAATACCTTATCACTCCTTGTGAGCGCATTGTCATGCACTTCACGGGTACTAGAGGCTAAGCGTGATAGTTCTGATATAGCCAGAGATATGTCTGGTCGGGTACACACGATTAGATAGAGAAAAAAGCCGACCAGCTCGCGATATGGATACTTTTTTTGGATCTCGCACTTTTCTGGTGGCATCAGATTTTTGAATTCTGTAATTTTGCACGAAGGAACCTTGTAAATTTTTGAATCTGTCATATTAAATCGCTGCATTATCTTTTCAATATATCGCATCGGAGTGATATGCATACCTTACGTTTTATCCATGAAATTCATACTCAAAAACATTTGACTTTTCTTATGTAAGTCATAGTAAATCGACCTTTTAGGATATGTTTGGATTTTTGAAGTGTGCTTTGGTTTGTTGCCGTGATCAATATGTCGTCAACGTAAATAAGGATTGAAAGTTCTATCTTCCCTTGTTCGTAACGTGTGTACAGACATATATTTGCCGCTCTGGGCCGCATTCCAGCACTGTCTTTCGAGATTGCATGAATGAGTTCGTTCCATGCTCTCGAAACCTGTTTCAAACCATACAGATCCTTCAAGAGTCTGGCTATTTTTCTTGAGGAACTAAATTTTCAAATCCTGGAGGTTGCTTTATGTATTCGAAATCATTCAGCACTGCGTTCAGAAAGGCAGTAGTGACGTTCATTTGATGAACCTTTAGCCGTAGTTTCATTTCCAGAGAGAGTAGCACTCTGGAAGTCGACATCCTTGAAACCGCCGCGTGGGTTAGATCGTAGTCAATGCCATGATGGTGCATGAATCCTTTTACCACCCAGCGGGCTTTGCATTTTGTTGTTTCGCCTTTTTTAGTTTGTTCAATACCAAAACCCCACAGGGTGGCAATGTGTTTTCGTTGTATCGGCATGTCAACAAGTTCGTATGCTTTCATTTCGTTCATCGCCTCTAGTTAGTTTTGGCATGAGTTCAGCCAATTCGCACGATCATTTGTTTGCATTGCCTACTTGAAGTTTGTTGGGACTGGAGTTGAATATTCTTTTATTAGTGACTGGGCGCACATGTCCGCTTCCTGTGGTGTGATACTTTCCTTGTTTGTTTGCTGCTGCTGGGATTCTTGAAGAAAAGTAACCTTTGACACTTCGATTTCGTGATCACAGCATTGTAGTACTTGGTCCGTATAGCTAGTAATTATTTATGCGGATGGTGTCCGCTTTGTCTCGTGCTTGCCATCGTTAATTTTAGATCGTTCGTGTGACGCTTCGTTCGGCTCTGGTACCGTCGGGAGTAGTGGCTTTCCTATTGCTCCTGCTGGAGCAGAGCTCTCCTTCCCATACGAAAGCCCTTGTTCCGTTATATCGTCATAGGTGCTAAAATGAGCTGTCGGTTTTCTTTCAGCCGTGGCTGCCCTCGATCTGTTACGCGATCCCGGCGGTCGTCCACGCCGCTTTCTTGTAGCGGTTGTGATTGGTGCAATGTTTTGTACAGTAGCATTATTTTTTTCTGTAATATGGACAGGTGGATGACTGACAGCAGACTCTGGACTGTCGTTTTGGGATATTGACTGTACTCTATTGCTTACAGTGCCCTTTTTGGTAGTTTTGTCAGTTACACGTGTTGACAAGTGTCTGGACGAAATTTCTTTGTCAGACCTATTGTACTTATCACGTTTTGATGGTGCTTTTACTTTTTCTTTTTTGGAAATGCGGTTGAAGTTTGCTTCTGATTACCGACTGCGCCAATTTGGTTACTCGAGTTGTAGCTGTGGGTTTCATGTACAAATAGCTTCTCATCCGGATCTTCTATGAACGTGACATCACGTGCATGCGTTAGGCTTTTTGTGCGGTCAGTACACCTTGTAGCATAAAAGACCTTCAGAAACTCCAACCGAAATCCCGCGCTTCAACGTGACGTCCAACTTTTTGCGATTCTCCAGAGGCACGTATACGGGGGTGGTACATCCAAAGGGTTCAAATACCTCAAGGTCAGATTCCTTAAAAAAACGACTGTAAGGGGTTTCTCGATTCTTAAACGTGCCAGTCGTGCAGCGATTTCGCATTATTGTTGCGGATACGATGGAGTTACCCTACTAAAATTTAGCCAATACCGGGCTTGCATATAGCCCTTCACCACCCATCTTGTTTTGAATTTTACAACATTACCCGACTCATCTTTCTTCGCTGCAAACAACCACTTCGTGTAGATGTGCTTCTTATTGGACGGTTTATCTACTAACTCGTATAATTTCAGCTTCTTTATGGATGACATCTCCGTATTGCATTATCTTTCCCAGTCATCAGCTTTCAGTGGCCAATTCCTGTTTGTATGTCATTGACGTCTCCAACTGACTTGTCACTTCATCGGCTACCATCACAACCTCCTTCATCATCAAGTCACGTTTTGGTGACTCTTTCTTTTCAACTATCTTTTGTATCTCGTCTATGGGGCTTTCTGGAATCGTCGTGGAGTTAAATTGTGGGACTACTACAGGCTCTGCAGTTTTTTCTGCGTCTGCATGGAGCTTCACGCCATTATTTGCAGTAACTTCTGAACTTTCCTTTGTCTTATTATTGGATCCTCTTCGTCTCCCAATTTTCTTCTTTACCACTGCAACTTCTGCCTGTTTCACTATTGTTGGTATCAACATTGATTCGTCATTCCCAGCCTGAACAACTCCTTTATCCTTTAGAATGTCATATTGAATGAACTCTGGTGGCGTATCAACGTCAGCTCCCCTTTATATTTGTCTTCGCAGCCTTTGGCTTCCTTAGTCGTCCTATCACGGGTGTTTTACTCGTGTTTGACCCTTTTATTCCTAACTGACTGGTGGTTATATCCAAGGTTATTGATTTAAAGTCATTTACTAACAGTGGTTCGTCGTCATCTTCAATTAACCTTACATATCTGGCATTTACAATGCGTTCAGTCAAATGACAATATATTTTGTAACATAGAGTTCCTTCAGATATACCCACCAAGTTTCCTTGTTCCGCAGTCACATCCAACTTTGAACGATTGGGTAGTGGAACCTAAATTAATGCAGTGAATCCAAAACGTTTTGACACATGTGAATCTGCCTCTTTATGAAAGAAGCGATGATATGGCGTTTCATTATTAACAAAAGTTTCTGTTTTCACCTGTTTCTAATCATCTTGGAATAAAGAACAGCGTGAATTCACCAGCATTTTAGAATTCCTCCATGAAATAACATGGTTCTAGCCATTTCAGTGAGGGTCCTGTTCATCCTCTCAGGAACATGCATTTTTGAATGTGCTGCTCTACCCGTCGATACATGCGTGATACCATGTGCTCTTAGAAATTATGATATTTCGTTTAAGCTGTATTTGGTTCCATGGCCTGTCCATGTCGTGTCAACCTCACATCCTCTATTTCTCATGAAGGATACATAGTCCTCCATGTTTATCATCGTTTCCGTTTTGGTTATCATTGGGAATGTGACTGTAAGACGCGTATAGTCGTCTATGCAGGTTTTAAAGTAGAGGTTGCCATTTACGTCCGGGACTTTTGAACGGTCCACATGTGTCTGAATACACAAGTTCACCGGCTCGCTGGGTGCGCACTTTTCACTTCTTTGATTTCTTCTTATATGGTCTAGCATGTGATTTGTTTACTCAACACCATATTCACTTTAGAGGTTTGTTAAGATCTTTGTTTGTCAATTCTAGTAACCCCAGTCTAGATAAATTCTTTATTCCACTCGCTGAAAAATGCTCAAATCTTTAGCGCCACTGTTTAAGTGCACCGAGAACCTCTTCATAGTAATCAAAATATTTACTTTCTAATGATCCATCTGAATAGTCTGAGTCAGATGTTACGCGCGTCTTCATGTTTGAAGCATTCAGGAATTTTTTTCGTACGAATCATCAATTCTGTAATGGTTTTCACCTCTCCTTCCGACGGCAATTATTTCATTTCCATTTTTCATTGTGCAGTGTGCTCCTTTGAAATTTACGTCAATATCTGTGTCCTTGTTCAGCTGATGGATTGGAAGTAAACTCCATCCTATTTTGGGGAACAGTTTTACGTTTCCATATGCTTTATTCAAACCCCCCTCTATCACGTCTACCGTTTCAGATCCTGCTGTAATAACAGCTCGGCTTGAGGTTTGATGATCTGAATGTATGCTCTTTGTATTGTTGGTGTAGTGGTGTGATGCGGCTGACTCAAGGATCCACGTTTCACTATCTTCTTAATTGGTTTGGGTAATGGTCGCTTCATTGGATACGCTGCCTACTACTGAGAATACAAAGTTCACTTTGTCCTCCTGGGCATGTTGTTGGACTTTTTCTTGTAATCCATTAACTGCTTGTTTCACCATCACTTTCGGATTTCCTGCCTTTTTACTTGGACAATCTTGGGCCATGGAACACTTGCCCCTGATTTTCCTTTTATTTGAGAAGAACCCCGGTCCTTTTTATTTGGTGGTGGTATGCGCAGCAGCTTGCATATCTGATTTGGTTTGCATCTCAAGAGGAATCGTAGGATTTCCTATATTTTCTCTCGCCAGCTCATGGAGCTTAGTTGTTAATTCCTGGTAAAATATTTCTTTAAACGTCATATTTATCGAGCGCACGCTTGTTTTATATATTTCAAGTAGACCATTTGTCAGTATTCCCCATCTGTGCGCATCAAAGATGCTGTAGTCCGTTCCAGTCAATCTCTTCATCGTATGTTACGTCCGTCCCTGATACGACACAAGGCTCTCTGACGGCTTTATCCCTAAGCTGATGAGTTGTTGGTGTATATTACGGAGGGTGTGTTTTTGACGAGATTGACACTGGGTCAGTAAAGCATTCCATAAGGACCCCGTTGTCCTCAGCTTTCTCAGTCGCTTCCAAGGCCTGAACTGTTTCAGGCGCTAGACACCTTACGAGGTAACTGTATGCTAATAACTCATTCTCCATTTGTGTTCAGTAAGTAAGTAGGGCTCCAGACTTTTAATCAGTTGAAAAACAAGAACGATTGAAGGAAAATTAGAAATTATGTTAAATGTGTTACTTTAC
>JAULBU010013345.1:0-22353 GCA_032358235.1 Odonthalia washingtoniensis | reverse complement strand
CTTTTACTATAAAAAGCTCATATGACGTTCCAAATTAGGTCATTCGGTAACAGAGCACCACTTTTTCGGTCTGTTAAAGATAACCATCTATGTTGTAAAGCAGCTTTAGCAGTTACCCTTCTTTCTGGTTTGATTTTCAATAAATCTTTAACTAAAGATTTGTTAGCAGCACTAACATTTTTCCATTCTCTATCAGCACATTAATAAATACCATCAGCTGTTCTCTTTAACCATTTTCTATCATCTGCACTATAAACAAGACATCTACTGTGCGGACTGAATAAATGACATAGTTTATTAGAAACATAAGCTTCACAGTGTTTTAAACGTACATCCCAACAAACGATATTTCTGTACATAATAAAACATGACAAATACAGAACGGAAGCACTACACACAAAAATTGCAGAAAGAAAAAGTCAATAAATGAACACATACGGTTGAGATAGATTGTGAAACGATATTTTTTACTTAACAAAAAATAAAAAATTCAGAACGGATGCATTACACACAAAGATTACAGTAGGGAATAAGTGATAAATGAACGCATACAAATGAGATTACTCTGAATATCAATTATTAGCGCATGGGTATTGATGTGAATTACCTTGTGGTTCCGGTTCTCCTAACCGTGACTTCGTAATGATTCCAGTATGATGCATATCACCTTTGCTTTTCTGCAATACTGTTAGCAAGTCGTTGTTTAAATTGTTTACACGCATTCCAACGGATTTTTCAATTTGCATCATTGACATATGCATTGATTTCAATTATTTCTTATATGTTTCCAACAATAAAGATTACTGTTCAAGCTGAGAGACATTTCGTGCATCTGATGCTTTCAATACTTTGATAATACAATTTAAATGCTTAATTTCTTTACCATATTTTTCATATTTTTTTTCTGCTTTCCATAAATTCGTTTCTTTGTCAGCAACGCTATGCTCCATTTCCACTACTCGGTCTACTAATTTTTTCCGTTCGTCGACCAACTCATCTAATCTGTTTTCTAATGCAATCCAACATTTAATTTGGTGAAAAAACTTTTCAACCGTATTTGGAATGGTGTAATTGCAACGTGCCAGAATCAGTTGTAGTGCATATGTCATTCGTGGATACCATCCTTCTCGGTCTTAATATACTTCATCATTTACTTTATAGTCTCCAAGGTCAACTTCAAAGTCATCCGTCATGGAATCAGGACCATCTTCTTCCAATTGCACTACCTGACGAATTCTGTAACCCAACTGCTCCAACAGATGCATAACAATATCCCTACAACCTTCCGTCGTTTCACCCACTACATTCGTTCTTGGAATTTTAACCCCACGGAATACACGTATACTTCAATACTGAATTTCTTTCTGTATTATTGTGTACTCCCTTTCCTCCACCTGTTCTAGATCAATAATCTATCCAGTTTCCCACTATTAACGAACATATGGAAGTGCCTTTTCTTTCTCTAACGTGAATCAACTTCATCCAGTTATCGAATGCATAGTAATATTTTTTTTAAATCATAATCTGAGTTGTAATATAAATTAATGTGTAATTTATCAGAACACATATGTTTCAAAGTCGACGGCAGTGGTGTCATAATGCCATATTCTCCACTTTGAGTAATCCTGGGATCACCTTGTTTACAATACTTCATGCCGTATCTGCAACAATGTAGCCATGTCCCAATAAACATTTGAACGGCTTCCTTGTTCACAACTTGGAGATACATATGCTGAAATAGTTGACTTCCATATTTGTACTGGCCGGAATGATGTGCAATTAAAGGCGGTGATGGAGCTGCAATTATATGTGACGGTTCCATTTGTACCATTTTATAAGGAACCTGAAGATACACTTTGTTCCGATCGGTGGGTGATAACACAAATGCTCCACCATCATGCCACCCTGAGACTGTTTGAGCATGCGGTGTAACAGCTCCACCGCGGCGTGCATTTTTCAATTCTTTTGGACATCGTCTCATTTTTGTCTCAAATTCTGCATTTTCGTCTAGTAGTCACTATCCGCAAACATGTACCAGTTACTCAACGGCTTTGGTAAAACTGAGGGAATTTCGTCAAATGTATCCCACGGATGATTTCTGTTATTCATTAATTCACATAAATCAGCGGCTCTACGCTGATAGTGTGCTTCTTCTGGGTATCGTACCCAGATTGTATCCTCCGGCTTTTGTGCAATGCAATGTAATTCTCCTTCTCCTGTGTGCGCCCAACGTTTTGCCCAATTCCTCTGTCGTGTTTCACGGCGGTTGTCATTCACTGCAGTACTTTGACTTCCACTTGCATCAATCATCCACTCATACCTAATTCCATCATATAACCTCCTAGCCCTGCATTCTTCAATATACACATTTACATCCATTGGAGGTTTTGCCCTTATTCCTTGCCCATTTCTCTTGATGCGATGATCTCTTTTCATATTGCTGTGAGTCAGGTCTATATTGTTGCTATATGTCATTTTGAAAGTATTTTTATGGGTCACCCACGTAGCCTCTTGTTGATACTTCATCAAAGCCCATTCCGTCGGTTTCAGTGTAGTCACAATTTTCTTCTCAGCCGTTTTAGATGTCCCATCACCATGCCTCATATCTAACGGTACCTGAGGTATACGAGGTAGCGTAGCAGTCCTGTAACAGTTTCATGCCTCTTTGAACTCTCCCTGCTCCGTCAGATGTGCCTTTTGACATGTTTCACAACGTTGATTTGATGTATTCTTACCAAAAATTAGAGTTTTGATGGTTTTGTTGCAAGTTGTTGAAGTTGAAATATAGTGTTACTTGAAAGGATTACATTTGTTGCATACTTTAAATACTACTTTTCCAGGAAGAAATAAATGTGTAAATAAATATCTCGGTTTGTCGAATACAGCACGTTTGGGAATGCACTACGTACACTTCTTGCACTCAACTTTTCCTGATTCCAATCAGTTATGTATTTTGTATTGACTTTCCGTCAAGTCTATGTCATAATTTTTTTTCTTTCTTGACTTACATTGGCCTTTTCCTTCGACGTGATGTTTGTCTTTTTTCTACTATAGTTTTCTTTCCCGTTATTTCTCCTTTTCTTTTGCGTTATATTTATCTATATACACATGCTTCATATCCCATTCTATATTTTTAAACATATGTGCAGTATTGTTTCCTTCCATATTTGTCTATTGGTATTTGCAATTTCAATTTATTTCTCTTCAATACCATATCACATATCCTTACTCATTCTTTTCGGTTTCGAATATGTAACTTTTCAGGACTGTTATTTTCACTACGAATCATTATACGGAAATATTTTTTCTGAATTTGGGATGTATACTGTTTTATTTTATCTTTACACACCGTTCTCATTTCTAATATTATTCATTCTATTTGTTCGGTTTTGTCACACATAAACTTACTACTCAATAAATGTATATAACAAATACTACCTGTGCCTACAGCACGTAATCACGACATGTACTATACTTTCTCCAATTATGAGCAACAATATCATTTTCTAAATTGTTCCATTCGGATATATTCGTTAATTGACAGTTATCATTCATTCCGACTTCACCGTCTGTCATCCTTGACTCACCTACGTTACCTCCTTCCTCAATGTTTAATTTTCCATATTCAGATGACATCGTTATACACTTCTTATTTTCCTTCATCAATATGCGTGTTACAAGTTCTTCTCCGTCACACTGCCTTTCCTGTACACTCATTTCATCCAAGCGGATCATGAAATTGTTAATATGATGATAGTATCAGCAATATCTGCCCACTTTTTGTTACTCATCGTATCTGTAAAAGAATACATCATTCTGAAATTATCTTTCAATTCATTGACAAACTTCTCCACTACATTCTGTACGGTTTCATGTGTATCATTGAACCGATATATTTCCACTATCGTTTCTTGCTCTGTTCGTTCCATGAAAATTGGCCATCGCAGATATTGTCCATCTACAATTAAATACAATGTATGACGTTTAATTCGTGACGGTGCTTCAATGAATCCTCTTTCATGATACATAATGTCACCTCTTCTTAGTATACGACGGAGTAAGGGGGACAAATGCAGTCTTCGTTAATTTCTTGTACATCCATTCGGTATACTATACCACTGCCGACAATAATTATCCAGATCTACCCATGCTTCCACATCCATACCGCAATATGGTCTGTTTTTTTGGTTATATTTACTATTTTAACTCTGTTCCTCTGGTTTGCTTCATTTTATAGATACACACTCTAAGAAACATGTGCATCCTGGAAAACCGCATATCCCATACATTTTTTCCAGTTCGGCATTTTATGGTTTCATCGGTAGTCTGTTCAGGAATTTCATTCCATACAACTTGTTCAAATACTTACAAAATTGATCCACATAATGCTTCACTTCGGCTGCATCCATAATATTATTTCCATCTGGTACCGATTGAAAAATTTCCCGTTTTAAGAGATGTTAGAAGCGATAGGATACGCATGTCCATCCCAATATTCTCTCTGCCATCATTACATGTCGTTGAGTTCCAAAACCTGGTAATCTGTTATTCTGTTGCAGCAAATCTTTCCTTATTTGGTTAAAAGCAAATGTAGAAATGCTGAACAAATTTCTAAACGTCCAATCGGTACATACTTCTTTACTCATAGTAAAGTCTGTCTCTCTGTTCAATATGTTTTGACTATGATATATTGGATATTTTTAAACATAATTCGCCGTGCGCTCTTCTTCTGCCATATCTTTTTTTTTTTTTTTTTTTTCGTTTCGGTTTCAACTAATCATTTATCCTGTTGCTGTTGCAACTGTACATCAGCCATCGGACGCAACATGTTCCCTACACATGTACATTGTCATCGCAGCACATCTATTCCGTTCCAGGTGACCTTTTCGATGGAAGTTTTTCATTTTTTTATTCTAGACTTAACCAGTGTTGTTAAAAAAAAGGAGATATTTTTTGGCTCGTTGGCACACAGAGAACTGCATCTCTTTCTGAACAATAGCTGAAGTATGATGTGCACGTGTGCACGTGTAAGCACCGTTGGCATTAAACGGTAAGTTTATAAAAAAAAGTAAGAGTAACGATTACGACAGTGAGCTGCTTACAGCGGTGAACTAAAATTTAGTAATAATAATATTAAGGTTTTTGGAATTGAGAAATTGGGTAAATAGATGAAAGAATGAATGTTGGATTGTGTTGCCCAATAATATAAATATATAGTGTTTTCGTACAGAAAACAGGTAAGCAGCAGAGTGAACGGATGTGAGCCATAACATTTTTGGAGAGTCGTTTTGGGGATGGAGCATGGAGAGTGTTGTGTTGGCGGCGTAATTGATTTTAATATTATCAATATTATTGAGTTTTTATTATATAATATGAGTGTTGATCAAAAATTGATTAGTTGCTGAAAAACTTAAAGTTTTGCTTTTGCATCAATGACAAGAGAAAAGAAAAAGAAAAATCCGTTGACAGAGAAAGAGAGAGGCGTTTGTATTGAAACTTTCCTTTTTGCCAACTTGTCCACCACTAAACAGAAAAAGTATGCTAATTGGATACAATGCCCCCAAAAAAAAAGCCGTCTATTTGTTTTTTGGCATCTTTTATTTTTGAATTTTTTTTTCTGAAACTCAAAAATAAAATCTCTCTCTCTCTCTTTTTTTAATTTTTCTTTTTGGCAAAACATTTTTAATGTTATACCCATCCATCCAACCCACACCCAGTCCCCAAATTGTTATTGTTAACCTTTTTTTCCAAAACCGTTTTTTTTTTGGAGGCCAAAAACCCAAACACACCAACATTTCTCTATTTGACTTCCCGTCCGGCTCTTTTCTCTTTTTGTTGTGTGTCTATACCGTTGCCGTGCCGTTCTTTTCAACGTCACTCAATCGTTCGTTTACTTTTATTCCTCCTTACATCTGATTTATCCATCTTTATCTCGTCTACACTCGTCTATTGTTTATCGATTCTCGATTATTGTTGGGGTGGGGGGTTATTAGTACATGCAGCACAACATAGTTTACTTGATTTGAAAAAAAAAGGTTGTCTTTAACTTCAAAACAAAAAAAACAATAATAATTCTTTGTTATTATTATTTATCGTATTTCTTTTTTTTAAAATTGCTTTTATTATTATTCATCTTCTGCAGATCCTCGTTAAGAGTTGATCGCAAACAACTTTATTATTATTCACTCATTCCAACTCCAAATATCTTTCGTCTTTTCTTATAATCATTTCATCTTTAATAGTTTTTTTTCTCGTATCACAAAAAAAAAAAAAAAAAAAATATGGCAGATACAGCTATCGCACTTATTCCTACATCAACATCAACAACGATGCCAACAACAAAAACATCATCATCATTAAGTAATTATAATACTATAATCGATAAACAACAAAAAAGAATAATTGAATTAGAAGCTGATTTAGCTCGTTATTCAGATAAGATCCGATCATTAAAAACAAGAGCGAATGAACATCATCATGCAGCATTAGCAGCTGCAGCTGCATCTGAATATGCACGTCTTCATGCAGCTCGTATGCATGCTATGTTTTCATTTTCTTCATCATCTCCAACATTAAATCAACAACAACAACAACAACAACAACATCATCATCATAACATGAATAATGTAAATAATAATAATAACAATAATACTAATAGTAATAAGAATAATAATAATAATCGTAAATGTACAGTGCCAAGTCAAAGTCGTAATACAACATTGAAAACACCGAATTTTAATCTTATACGTTCTTCAACTACAACTCCATCAACATTTCATATTACAACAAATGTAAATCATCATAAACCTGTTACACAACCATGTTATACATCTACAGCAACAGCAGCAGTAACATCATCAAAATCAAAATCAAAGAATAATAATAATAGTAATACTAGTACAGATACTTTATTGACTATAGCAGCAACAGAAGCAGTAACAACAACAACATCTAAAATTCCAACAACTACAGCTATTAGTAATGGATTGAATGGTGGTGGTGGTGGTGGTGGTGGTGGTGGTGGTGAAAAAGATGAAAGAGCTAGTAAAACTAGATATTGGACAGAAATGGAACATAATCAATTTTTATATGCAGTTAAATTATTCGGTCCTAAAAATTATGTAGCTATATCTCAATTCGTTGGTAGTAGAACTTCTAAACAAGTTAGAACACATGCACAAAAATATCAAATGAAATTACAAAGAGAAGCTAAAAAAAGAAGAGCTCAAGCTGCTGCTGTAGCTGCTGTAACTGCTCCTGCTGTAGCTGCATTAGCATGTGGTGCAGATGTTCCTTTACATGGATTAATGGGTATGCCATTTGTTACTACTGGTCCTTATGGTAATGTTTTAGGTATGACTGGTACTGCTGCTACTACTACTAATATGAATGGTAATATGAATATGAATATGAATATGAATGGTAATGGTAATGTTAATGTTGTTGGTAATGGAATTGGTAATAGTAATGGTATTGATGTAAATGGAAATGGAAAAAATGGTAATAATAATAATATTGATCCTGGAATTGTACTTGCTTCTCAGCATGTAGATAATACTTCTATGGATAATAATAATACATGTGTTAATCTTTCTGATCAACAAAAACATGATGATGGCAAAATGAAACATTCAAGAGATGAAGGTGAAGAAGAAGATGAAGATGATGATGATGAAGATGATGAAGATGAGGATGATGAGGATAGAGAATGTTTGAAAACAATGAATGAATTTAATGAAGATACAGAATGTGAGATAGAGTTAGAAGGTGAAGGAGGAGAAGATATAGAAGTAGATGAAGAGAATGATGAAAATAAAAGACATATAGAAATTGGACCGAATGTATCACAAAGTGTTAGTACTTGTCCAACAATGGATGAAGAAAATGAAGCTCAACATAGTACATCGACATCACCAGCATCCGATACAGAATATTATAATACTACAAGTAGTGGTGGTGATGTAACATGTGCAGATGAAGGAGGAGAAGTTGTAGGAATGGAAATGGTAGGAATGGATTTCGGAGAAAATGAAGTAGAACATATGATACATGATTCAAATAGTAATAGTATGCGTAAAAATTGTAGTCTTGGAAATCTTGCAGATTTTGATGATTTTATGAGAAGAATGCCAAGTGTGGTACATGAGAATGATAATGTTGGTGATGGATCTGATGTTCATGTAGATATTGATTGTAATGTTGATGTTGATGTTGATGTTGATGTGGGTGGTGAAGGTAGTGAAAATGTTAGTGGTGATGATGATGATGAAGAAGATCATGAAATTGATATGGATATATTGAATGATGTTGGTGACGATGAAGTAAGTGTTGAAGCTAAGGAACGACAACAGCGACAAGAAAATGAATTTGGAGATTCTTTACTCGATTTGTGAGTATTGTTATTGAGGTTTTTTTGTTTTTGTTAATGATTGATGAATGTTGCCCTGATTAACGGACTGGGGACTAAAAATTACAAACTCCCAAAGTAATGTCCACAGTTTCTCATCATCATCATCATCATCATCATCATCATCATCATCATGTTAATTATTTGTTTGTTTGTCACTTTTATATATTTTGCTACAGCATTATATATACATACCATGCGTCATTTATGTTTTTTTAAGTGTTATGTTGTGTTATGTGTTTTGCTTTCCCAATGTCTACTGTTACTACGTGTTTTGCAAAAAGTCTGTTTGCATGATCATTTATTTTGTCCATTTGTTGTCTTATCTCTTATCACGCGCGCAAAGCCCTTCAGTTAGGGAAACACCAATGAAGGAACATCGATGGTTGTGCTTTTTTTTTTTTTTTTGGGGGGGGGTCTGACAATCCGCCCTCTTCAAAGTAAAATCTGGAATTGAAATCTCGGCGTGGTGTACCACAACAAACAATCACATTTCAATGCGTTTTCTCTTAGTCGTTGATTGGGATCAAATTATTGAATTGTTTTCTTTTTCTTTATATAGGCCAATAAACTCCAATCAATCAATCAATCTCAGCCATTCATTCATTCTACTACACGTAAAGTATTAACTACTGTACACGTTTTTACTAACGTTATTGCTGTACTGTATACCGTATACGAAAGCCGGACATGGAACAATATTATTGCAATTTTATTGGCAGCTCCTTTTTCTTTCTTAAAAAATTCAATTCAATCAACTTTTTTTGCGTATAACATAAACTTGTAACTTGCCGTAGGGGAATATACTCAAACATAATGATGAAAATTTCTTTCGAAAAACTGTGTCACTTATGACGTCACATTTCAAAATATGAGGTGCGTTCATAGGGGAGAGAACGGGTTTATATAATAAGCCTGAATTTCGGTCGTGTGAACAGGGAGATCATCAATAAAAAATTAATTAATTAACGATGAAAAGTCTTTTCATCGATAAATTTTTCAGATGAAATAATTGTGCTGTACACACTGTAAGCACAGTATCAACGAGCTGATGAAGATACCGATATCAGTTAAACCACGACTTTGACTCTTGCCCTTTAAATTTCTTTAATGAAATCATAGTAAAGAAATAGGAAGCTTATGGATGCCATTATTAGGACAATGTCAGTCTACCAACATACATACTTTAAGAAAAGTGTACAGTGAATTGATTAACATAGAGATGTGAACTACCGAAAAAGTCTAATAGACTATCAGTGTAGAGCGCAGCATCAAATGACAAGATTGTAAGGCACCAGTTATTCCGTAAAGGAAGACCATAAATGGGGTCTATTAACAGATGGAATCCTGGAGATATACACATCAGTAATTTTAAGTATAACCTTATCTTTTGAAGATTCATCATACCACAGTTTGGGAATAAAGCTACAAGAGCTTGCAAGGGAGGATGTAGGGGATCCGGCAATCCCAATAGAACTTCAACAAAAGACTACTGGTATGTACTCTGCTCTCGTAATGACGAATAAAAAATGATTATGGCAATAAAAATAGCTTCAAGAAAAATAAGTTTAATTTTTGCAATGTTAAATATAAATTCAAGGGAGTGTGTAACTGGTGCGGAAGGATTAGTCATAAAGTAGTAGATTGTTCCTTTAAGAAACGTGGCGATGCAAAATCGTATATTAAAGAACAACTTAATGTAGTTCATGATGCAGATGAAAAAGTTGCGTTCACGCTGGCATCAAAATAGAATCAAATTGGATCCAACGATTGGGATCAGAAGGAGCCTTGGATTGTCTACTCAGGTGCTAGTCATCACTATACCGATGCTGAAAATAATATGCATTCGGACATAGAAGTAGCAAAAGCCAAAGTGATGACGACAGGAACTGAACATCTCCGCATTAGGGCAAAATCTCGGAATGATAATTTTGGAGACGTACGATTGAAAATAGGTAAAAACCTATTATCAGTAGGACAATTAACAAATGACCCAAAATTCATCCTTCAATTCGACAGAGATAATTTCTCTATAACTAGAGATAATAAACTGGTAGCACAGGCCAGAAAGTGTGACGACAATCTATACCGAATACAAAAAGTATTTAACAAAGAATGTGCTGCAGTAAGTAACATCACAATAACTGATAGCAAAAAAGAAATACATCTTGAAGACGATAGTGAGCGTGATGATAATGATATAATTGATTCAAAGCCATTATGAGACTGGCATAATCGATTGGAGCACCTATTGGCAAGTGGAATAAGAAATCTGGTTAGATTAGGCCAAATATCTATGATGATGCAAGCGGATATGAATCATCCTCTGAATTGTGTGAGATGTGCTCAGGGTAAGGCACATCATTACAAATTTAAAAAGAGACCACAGAAGACAAATGTGAGGAATAAATGTCCGGGTGAGCTAATATATTCTGACTAGTGCGGTCCTTTTCCAGTTCCAGATATGAATGGGAACATATATTACCAGACTTACATTGATGACTACACGCGTCTTATGGTTACCTTTTTAATGAAATCAAATACAGAAACGTTGCATTTATGCGAGCGAGAAATAACTACGTGCGTAAGTTGCAAACGGATCAAGGCACTGAATATACTTCAGGTGCAATTCAAGATTTATTAAGAGTAAATGGAATTGTTCATTCAAAAACAGGTAGATCCGCACACGCGCAAATGCACGTAGCTGAAAGAATGAACAGAAACCTCATCAAAATGGCAAGAAAGATATTACTAGATGCTGGACTGAAAAAAACCTGGTGGGGTCGTGCTCTTACATATGCAACATCAATAAGAAATCGGTGCACCACTTCTACTTTTCAGAATTCTGAGACACCGTATCATCGCTTCTTCCATTGGAATGCAGATCTAAAAAATGTTTAAACCTTTTGGATGTGTGGCGATGATATACATACCGCTTCAGAACAGAACAAAGCTAGACACAGTGGCTGAACGTGGTGCAATGGTAGGATTATCAGAGGAAGGGGGAAGGGTTATGTTATAAAGTATACTGCGATTCTACTAATATTGTTGTAATGAGTAGGGATACCACTTTTTTATAGAAACCGGATGACCATTTTGTAATTAATAAATTTAACGAATATAAAAACAATAATTCGACAAAGATGATGAAGGTTCCAAAGGACAATGAAGAGTCGATAAAGCAAGCGGTAATGAAACCGAAGAAAAAGGGAATGGCTAAGAAAAATTTCATTAATAAAATCATCACAAGTAACGGCAAAGGTGCTGTCATTGATAATACAAATAAGAAATGTATTATTGACTACAAGGGCAAGGCAAATACCATTGAGGAAATCACCAATGTTGATATTAATAAGAATGATGGGAAAATCATCATCAATGTTGATAATGATAACGAAACTGTAATTAACATTAATGATGTTAATAAAACGAATACTGATGCTGTTGAAAT
The DNA here is from genome assembly GCA_032358235.1 of Odonthalia washingtoniensis. Classification (NCBI taxonomy): domain Eukaryota; phylum Rhodophyta; class Florideophyceae; order Ceramiales; family Rhodomelaceae; genus Odonthalia; species Odonthalia washingtoniensis. Next base: position 10,495 of record JAULBU010013345.1, on the reverse strand, counting down.
GAAGCCGAAGAAACGAAGAGGTCGTCCAGTAGGGTCAAAGAATTAAAAAAAACAAAAAGTGATTGGCACTACAACTGATGATACTATAACGGAAACTTTGGCCCTTTCTGCAGAAAAGGAGGTAACGATAACAGAAGCAGCTCAGCATGCGAACGTATTGGTTCAGGACATATAAACTACCAACACTGACGAAGAAGCAATCAAAGGTAATGATGAAAGTAAGTGGAGGGAGGCATGCGAGGCTGAGTTCAAGTCTAGCAAAGACTTGAAATCATATAAAATGGTAAATACACCAATGAGCAGGAAGAAAATACCAACGAGGTGGGCATTTAAAATAAAGGAAGCCAATATTGGGCATGTGTCAAGGTATAAAGCCGGATGGGTAGTAAAAGGCTATGTGCAGAAGTTTGGTATAGATTATGACCTGACACATGCTCCCGTTTCAAGATTGTCTACCTTGAGGGTATTACTATCACAGGCGGTCAGCCTGAAGCTGAAAATACATCAGATGGATGTAACGAATGCGTTCTTAAACGAAGTTTTGAATGATGTGATTTATGTGAAGCCTCCACCTGGGTACAAGGAACTAGTGCCAGAGGGATACTCAATCCAATTATGCAAGGAATTATATGGATTGAAGCAGGCAAGTAGCATGTGGAATTTGACTTTGGATGATTTTATACGTACGGTGTGCGGCATGTCACCAAGTTTAGCGGATAAGTGTTTATATGTGAGACACGCGCAGGGAAAATTAAAGATTGCAATATTGGTGTACGTTGATGATATCCTGATCATGAGTAACAATGATGATACCTTGGAGAGAATAAAAGGATCATTAAAAGCTAGGTTTAAAATGCGGGACATAGGTGAAGTTTGCTGGTTCTTAGGTATGAGCAGAAGTAGGAAAGGAAATTAAATTCATGTATCTCAAAGCTCATACATCAATAAAATACTAAGCAAGTTTAACATGGTAAATGCTAAAGAAAAGCAAGTGCCATTGTCAGTAAGTGAAGATTTTCACAAGTTTTCTCACTCAACGCCAGACGATGAAGTGAAGTCTCGTCTTTATCGAGAACTTATTGGAAGTTATTATACTTGAGTGTATGCACGAGGTCTGATATTGCACTTGCGGTTTTAGAACTGGCACGCTATGTGTCAGCACCGAGGAAATCACACTGGAAGGCATTGAAAGGATTTGTAAGGTACGAAAAGGGAACAATACATCAAGGACTTATTTAATCTGATAAACGTTCATAAAGCGAATTACATTGCTACGTTGATGCGTCATGGGCGAATGATATCGCGACGAGACGATCGACTACGGGAGTATTGATGCGTGTTGGACATCATGTGGTGGATTGGTATTAAAAGCGATAATCATTGATTGCGCACAGTACCGCAGAGGCGAAGTATATAGTAGCAGACACGGCTGCTCGCATGGTTATCTGGTTCAGGAGCTTCATGGATAGTTTTGGTATTAAGCAGGAAGGTCCTACTATACTACATGAGGATAATTTGGCCTGGTCTGTATTGTGTTATCAAAGGGCGAAGGAAAGATTATTTCATCCAAGCATATCAGCTTGTGTTATCATTATTTAAATGAGAAGGTTCAGGGAGGGGAAATAAGTTTAAGCTACATCAAGACTGAGAATCAGTTGGCAGATTTCTTAACCAAACCACTACTTGCGCATCGCTTCAAAGAATTGATTTTTCATGTCATGCACAATCAAACTACAGTGAGAGATTCTTGAGTAGATGAATCATCGCGGATTGCATGGGGTGAACTGGTCAAGTTGATTAACGCTACGTCGTTTTTAATTTTTTTGTTAAGTTTTCTGTTTCTGTTTATTATTTTTGGTTGTTTGTTTTGTTGATTAGTGATGAGGTTTGATGATGCTATTGTTGAGAAGGAGAGTTGAAATTAGTTACGATTATGTGTTTTTTATACGGTCAATGACATGAGGCATTGCATTTCCGCACAGATAGGCTTATGCTGTACAGATAAAAAACGTGTATATCACAGTAGATTCCATCTCACCGCCGTCCGTAATCGTGAGCGATATCGGCATGATGCAACAAACACATTCATAAAATCATCACACATGATTTTATCCTATAAAGGAAGAATTACGAGGGTACAGCTTGCCTAAATAATGAAGAGCTACCGTTATTTCAATTCAGTTTTCAACAAATTGTATACTATTTATGCCTATTACTACGGATTGCCAGACAACTGGTTGATATACCCCTGGGGTCATATTGGCCCGAAATTCAATATTGGCATTTCAACGCTCTGCATATACGTGCAAGTGAGGGGGGAAGGTACGAAAAAATGTAGCTAATGAATTTATTGGGTTGATACAGCAACCATCGGACAAAGGACAAGTACAGATATTATGAGACCGCACACCGCACTGATGAGCCTTCGATGACTCCAAAGTCTCCAATATGCCGATGTTTGCGCGGTCGCCCTCTCGGAGGTGGTAGAGCTATAGACGGAGAAATATTTTCGCTCATACCCAGCTTGGTGGTGGAAGGTTGTAACATAATCTGATATGGAGTACTGCTCACAAAAAGTGCTCAGTAGTAATGTGGGAGAACAAGTAGTATTTCAAGTTGACAATGTAAAATTGAAAGGATACTAGCTAATGTTATTAGCTTCTCGGCATTGATAGTTAATACGAACGCGTAGCATGTACACACGCTGACCGATCAAAGCTCGTTGATTCTGTGCTTACAGTGTGTACACTAAAACTATTTCTCTCAAAAATTTAACGATGAAAAGTATTCAAATTAATGGAACTGCTGCCCTGGTGCTAATATTGAGTGCATTATGGTCAATGTGTCACAATTGACATTAAATTAAAACATAAATGCTATACGTGGTTTTCTCTCATACAAAATGTATAAAAATAACACTGCTTTTCACCAAAACACATATTTGCATGATATTAACAGACGCTGTGTATTATAACCAGGACGAGTGTTGCTAAAATGTCTGATTAACTGTTGATTACTTTAATTTTTTTGCAACGCGTTTTGAGCATTTTGTGTATAGCCAATAGACACAAAGGGATTGTCCTTTCGCAACAACGCGAGATGTATCTTGGTCGGATATTGAAATGTTACGCCAGATGTGACAAATGTACAATATTCCTGAAATTGTAACGAACTATCACATAAATAAACAAAAAATGACATAGTAGTATTGTAATAAAATATTAGTCATGACATCTCTCGGAAAATGTAAGTTTAGTGCAGTTCTGATCTAATTTATGATACCAAGATGCTGTATGTGATTCCAACATATCAAAAATAGGAACTATCCAGAATGAATTTTTGTGGGGTGGCCCAAAACATCACGCACGCAACGAGTGCACGGCCACAAAAATGGCCGTTAAGTATAAATACCATTGAAGCCAACTGCTGAAAGTACCAACGGGACTAAAAGTGAGTGAATCATTGATCGTGTTGAACATTATCAAATTTGAAATTTTTATAATTTTTTCTGTCACATGGTGAGGACAATTTTTTGAATTTCTAAATTATTACGTTTCCATCGTTGTGGTTAAAACATACGGACGCGACATGTCGTACTACTCATGCTAAAACTTGTGTTCGTGAAATGCCAAAATACCGCAATATCTCTAACATCTTCTTACATATGGAATCTACTAACTCTTTCATCAATGTTAAAAATATTGGCGACGTTGTTGATTTGGACGTGAATATGACCAATTTTATGGAACGAGAACAGGTATGGAAAAGAACGTTTTCCTCACGCCCACGAGAGCTTTTTGGGAAAGCTAGAATAACGCGGTTTACATTTTCCAAAATTCCGCACATGGTCAACATTTAAAAGATTACGGAATGTTCCATTTATAACACGAAAAGGATTATTGAAAGCCGTGGATGCCTGTGTACGGAGAATAACGGAAACCATCTTTCCGCAAGATGGTAACTTTTTGTACGAGGAATATATTAAGGAAAAGTGTATAAGAAATAGTATGGTTATTGGTATAGTTCGGGTATTTCAAAAAGTGAAGAAGGGAAGTGTAGAATAAAGGATTCTACGAGCGTGTCTCTTTGCACACTTTCCAGCTGCAGATGTTATGAACTTATTAGAAGAAGATACAACAAATTTTGTAGACGAAGCAGATATTGACGGTACCAAGGATGATGGTAGTGAAGAATACAGAAATCCAATTAACAAAATTGGAAACGAATTATATGATTGTACACAAGAAGAAACCGAGATAATTGGTGATGTTAAGTGCGAAAATAGAAGTGGAAAACAAAGTGATATTAACGATGGAAAAGTACCTGGGTCAGTTAGGAGTGGTGCTTTCCACAACGTACGAAAAAAGCTAGGGATGATTGGTTGATCCTCGTGCACATTGGTACTGTGTAAAGAAATGAACATGGAAGGAAAACATTTACGGAAACCGAAATAAAATGTATGTTAAACTTCGTATTTTGATCTGACAATATACAGACATTGTCATGGGGTACGAAAAGAGTAAAATATGGGAACGAATGGGTATAAATACCTGCAGTGGTAAGAAAAATGTCGGGGAGACGATGTGGCGAAAATATTATGATGAACCTACAGCTATTCCTGATGTCAGAAAAATTGCAAGGACAAAGTTTCTCCAAATAGTGGAAACGATCGCAAGTTCGAAAGCGACACATAGAGGTTGTATAGACTATATCCAAACAAATATTGCTATTGAAAATTTGGGAAATGTGGCAGGTGTTGTTTAAAAAATATATTCGGCGAAGGGAAGAAACGATATTTTATGAAAAAGTTAAAGAGTGTAGAAGAATTTTTAAAATATCATTATAATACTTATCTTGCATATAATGACGATGATCCGTTACATTCACTTGAATATGCCGTATTGTATGGTACTAAAACAACGCAAAAGCAAGTAAAATGCAGGGAATGCTTGTCTGTGTTTGCGGTAATACAGGAAATTAAAGCAACAACTGGTGATAGTAGCGAAGATATACAATAATTATTTAAAAATTGTAACGATAAGCTTCTTCTTTACATGGCTCATGTCATTCGAGTGCGAATACAAAACCTGAGAATAGGAAAATTAATGAGTCATATAAAAAAAGAACCTGCTGGAAAATTTTGTGTAGTTTTTATGGACTTCAAAATGGAGTTAGACCCAATAAGATACAGAGAATCGGCAGCTCGGTTTTTTGGTAGGGGTGGTATCTTGTAGCATGGTAGCGGTGTATTTTACCGTGAAGGTGATGAGGAGACAGAAATGGAAAGAAGGAGAAAAGATCACATAGAACATATAACAATAACTGCAAGAAAGAGAGGTAAAAAGAAAAGTAAAGAGCGAAAAACAGATCGTGACCGAGGCATACAGACGAAGAATAATCTTGCAATGTTCTTTGTTGATCATATTATGGCAAATGATGCTACGCAGGATGTCATAGAGGTTGTTAGTGTTTTCTAAGCCTTATTATATAGAATAAGTGAAGAAGTTTGTAATTGTGAAAAGATATGAGTTGTTATTGATAATTAAGGTTGCTACAAAAACGATATGTTCGCACCCATATGTACGAAAATATCGGAAAGCCAAGGTATGAATTTGATGGGTATTATCAATCCTTCATCACAGGATGGAAAAAATATTCTTGATGCTCGTTTTGCTGTTTCGAGAAGACACATATTTCGGTATGTTAATTCGACGAAAAATGATGTATTGGTACCGGAAAACATTACAGCAGCTCTAACATACGATGATGGTTTGAGAAGTAGTGCAGTGGATCTTATTACTATTAACAGTGGACATGAGAGAATTAAACGATGGTTATTAGCAAAAAAAGAAAGACTGTTAGTGCATCTGGGATTTGTTTCAGAACAAATCATTACAAGAAAAGGACGGAACAATCACGAAGTAGTATTGATGGCGTAATCTGGTTGTTCATTTGTCAGAATAGTAAATTATAGTCAGTACTGTTCAAATTCCACAACGTCAGACGATGCAGATGTAGAAAGTGTTGAAACATACAACCTTGGAGACAATACTGCACCTGGAATAGGACGGCATGAAGCCTTTGAAAACGATAATGGATTAATAAATAGTGATACAGATCGCGAAATAAATGAAACTAATTCTGAAAATTCGGAATAGAACTATAATATAGAAGGGAATTCAATTTTATAGGGGTGGAGACACGTGTAATCATTAAAACGATGAGTGTCATGCATAAATGGAAACGTTATTATTCCAGGGGGAAATTAAAGTTATGGAAGACGTTGTTGAAGAACTCGAATGTAGTGAAGTAGAACGGGAAGAAAAGGATAAACAAGAAAATTACGAGGACCCAATTTCAGATAATGATGAAGATAATACTGATGGTAACAGTGCTGTCAACAGTGAAGAAAGTATGGAAGAGTGAGAAGGGTCGGGGAAAGATTATGGATCTAGTTTTAAAAACTCAAGTACATCAATGGCTTGGTCAAATAACAACTGCATATTCAAATGTCAGAGATAAGAAAACCCTATAGAAACAAAGGACGTCGTGACAACCATATGAAGACATGTGATGTTGTGAAAAAACGAAAAGACACTTATGCTGTTTTCGTAAAAATAGCATCTTAGTTAATGTATAACAGAGAGGAAGTAATGTTATTCCATAGATATGAAGAGAATCCTAATTTACGGGATGTTGTCGTGGATATGAATGCCATTAACAAGATGTTACAAGACGGATTGGAAAAGAAACTGAAATATGGTCATTCCTTGGGTTTGGACAAGTCAGGACTATATGAACCGCATATTGAGAAATGGGTCAATGAAGGTATGGTATGACTGAACATGGGAAAAAATGAGTGCAAAAATGATGCTGAAGAACTTACCTAATTTGTATCCATATAATTGCGTACTCCCATCTGAAATGAACATAAATAAAGTGATTCAGAAAATGGTTAGACGATATAAAATATCGAAGCAGAAGGAAGGAGGAAGTCGACTAAATGAGGATATTACATGTAACGTAAAAAATCGAAATTTTAATATATCATCAAGAAATAAAGAAGTTGACACAGGTTTAGTTGTATGTAGCTAACGTAAGAATGGTATGGGGACGAAATATTCAGATATGATTTCACAAATAATACATGACGATCGTGGTATAGCTCCGCGAAATGTAAGAGATGTAATGATCAACAGACTTGGTATATTGACTTCTACTATTCCTGCTGATTTTCCAAGCGATGTACAGATAAAGAATAAGGTTTGTAACGTAAAGAATAAATTGAAACAGAAGTAGTAGATGTAATATATAGTTGGGGCGTATGTGACTTTATTGTTTCTATTGAAATCATTATATAGTAATATTGTGTGAATGGTATTTTGTATATATTTCAAATGTAGCGCTCTATACCAAATTATTACAAACGATGTCACACTTTTCTTTTCTTTGCACTATAAGCTCCTCATAATTTCAAACTAAGTAGTACATATCGTCATAGTTTATCAGCAATAAACGAAAAGCATATACCATATTACGATATATTTTGTCGTGAGTTATTGTACGGTGAAAACGAATGACTGTGAACGATATCCATATATAGTTATCATATTATCATAAAGTGGTGAAGAATATAGGAATCTATCTTTACCATAAATTAAAACATTACCACAAACACGAAATAGTTGTTAAATTGGTAGCACATTTGCGATGCTTCGCAAATGCCGAGTTAGTTTCACACACTACATGGTGATTTAACATCACTGTTGTGTGTTTATTGACGTTTGTCATTGTTAACATATTTGACTTGAAACGGTGCGCGTGCGTACCACAGTTTCTTCCTGTTATTGAGGTTGTGCGATTATACTATACACGACATGTCTTTTCGGAATTGGAAAGACCAGAAGTGTTGGAGCCTGCGTTGCATCGTGCTGGTTGTATTGACAGGGAAATTGAAAACGGTGCTCTTGATGAGGACGAAAGGCCGGCCATTCTGCAGAAACTACGTGGAACCCTACGGTTAGATAACACGTTAAATGGTAGTGTATTTGTAAAAATATGGCGGGTTATGTTGATATTGACTTGCAGTTGCTGGTGAACTAAGATGTAGTGTTATGTATTCGTCGTGTTGTCAGAGTCCAGCGAAAAGAGCAGAAAAACGGAGGAAGAGGTTGAAAGCGTAGATATTGTTGATGTAGAAATGATGGAAACCAATCTAAATGGCTGAAAAATTTTGGCTACAGAAGAGCTTGCATTACTTGGAGCCGTTGAAAAATGTCGTTATGATGACAATGTAAACGACAAGAACGATGATTACGAATCTGCGGAGGGTGGTCCAATTGAACTAAATAGTGCTGTTGTTGACGGGAACATTGATATTACAAACAATTAGTTACGTAATGAATTGATAAAATGTGCTGTAGGATGTGACGAATAAACACCTGCGCAGATGAATGCGGCCATGTAACTGCTGTACTCAGTAGAGTCGTACTGACAATATAACTGTCTGCGATCCGTGCAGGGTTTTCATCGCCACCAAAATATCATGGGATAAGTTAGGGTCCTTCGAACAACTGCGGGATGACATGTAAAGGCCATCGTAGAAACTATCCGCAGGATGGAATTATTTTTGTCACTAGGTCTGCCTGCAGCAGGCGGTGTGCTATTATATGGGCACTCTGGGTAATGCGATCACAGAATAAATGATATTATTATTAATGACCTGAAATTAATAATATTCTTATTACTAATATGTATGAAGATGTTTTCAGTTATGAACTTCTGCTTTAAAGTGCAAATGAAAGGAGAATATGAATATAATGCTGATGCTGATAATTTTGGTAAGGATGATGACTGTGATGATGATGAATTTGATGACGATGATGCGGGTTGACATGTTGAAGAAAAGTATTAGAGATTAATTCGGCAATTATGATGATGATGAATATAATGATGATGATGTGGATTGACATGTTGAAGAACACTATTTGTTATAAATTCGGCAAGGATGAAGATTGTGATGATGATGATGTGGGTTGATTTGTTGAAGAACAGCATTAGTTTCTTGATTGTTCTTCCTGTGAAAAAAAATTTCCATGGCAGATTTTATGTTGCACACGTATAGTCTACTTTCTCAAAAGTTCTAACATTCCTTGTCACCACATCAAGAAAGTCTTACGTTACCGGCTCCTTTCTTTCAATGTACGTACAGTAACACGTTTTCACACATCCTCTATGTGTAATAATCATTTTATCCCACAATGTGTATAGTGTCATGTCTGCACTACATAATAAAGACGTTCATAAATATACAATACTGTACTACCGAGACACAGCGCAAAATGTGCAAAATAGTTCTTCTTTTACTATTCTTAACCACTTCACACGTGCTTTCTGTAAATATCAATTGGGTTTACTACAGTCCCCACTTTCATATTTTTATTCATTCAGATAGTGCAGCAAGGACGAGCGACTATATACTAAATGTAACTTTTAAATTGGAGGAAAATTATGATAAAACGACACCTGGTTTCCTTAAATACTGTAATCTTACGTTACTATAACAACGGAAGAATAAGATTCAGGACTCACCACTTTCTTACACTGCTGACGATGCATTTTGGTTAACAATACTATTTTAATTGCTGTACGGTCCGAAGGTGATCTTCAACATCGAAAAGGACGATCATTTTGGCTACAATACAACACAATGTTTTCAGCATACTTTCTCATCATCCAATCCTCACATAGCATTATGTACTAAGTAACATATACACTGCATAAGTTATTGACTATGACACAGGTATCATTTAGATTACCTTTCCAGCAACGTAGCTACAGTCATAATTCTCCATATTAGGAACATCAACATCGTACTTACTACAATAATTTTATGAATATCACCAATCGCATCACCAATCATTCTCATCATTGATTGTTAAATCAATGAATCAACGTAATTATTTATTTCATCATCGTTATTAATAATATTTTTCAACATTTTCTTCAACCTTCATTTCTCACGATTCAAATCATTCACCTATCGAAATCATTGATACAGTAATTATTATCAACAATACTAATACTATTTACTCTTGCCACTACCGTTATTCTCCATGTTGTTATTAAAATCATTTACTATCATTGTGACCTAAACATTACGATATTGTCATCCTTCTCATCGTTACTAACAATTGTTATATTTTCCACAACCGTTATTCTCTATAATTTCATTAACAACAATAAAAATTACTGTGGAGAAATGATAAGAATTAGGTATACATTCAACGCCGACTTGGAACGGCGATGAAACAAATTTATCTATACAAATCATGACGCGATTTAACAACATACTCACTGATAAAACTTAACAGTCGTAACCTAAGCGACCTATACATGTTGAATGAGGTTATTTAAACTCAATTTGTACATGGCGTTGAAGATGGTTTACCAATAGCATTGTACATATGGAAATCATTGTTTATTTTATTCATTT
>JAULBU010013334.1:0-22397 GCA_032358235.1 Odonthalia washingtoniensis | reverse complement strand
AGATATCGCTACAGTACCACCACTGCTGTAAATGAGTCAGTGCATGTGGATGAAAGTTGCCAATAATTGTTAGAATGGCCCTTCCCAGTTCATGGAACGGAACGGCCAGGGCCGCTCCGTTCCACGTTCCATGAACGGGCCGTGCTATAACATTAACGCTTTATTAACTGACGTTGTGTAATAGAACCAGGACGAGTGCCGCTCAAAAGTCTGTCCCACTGTTGGTGACTGCTGTAGCCAAATATAGCCGAAGTGCATACTGTTAGAATCGTGAAGGCAAGACAATTTCAATCATATATATTTTGAAAAGATCGGACATATAGTTGCGGAGTTATTGTGGAAAGAGACCGAAAACAATCAACGAAAAGTGATTCTTTTTTTTGCATTCGTGAAGAATTTTCACGAAAAAAATTAATATTTTTTTGCAACGTGTTTTGTTAATTATCTATATAGCCAATAGAAAGGAAAGGATTGTCGTTCTGTACCGACGTGAAATGTATCTTCATCGGATAAAGATATGTAACGCCCAATGCGACAAATGTACAGTATTGATGGATTTGTAACAAATTGTCACAAATACAAACAGAAAATGATACCGTGTAAATAAAATTTACACTGTACATATGTCGGAAACTGTAACTAAGTTACAGTTGCCTTTTGTAACTTAACTGTAGTACATGACTGTAACATGTTAATCTATCTGGTTACCACTTATTGTGAAATAGAAACTACTGGGGATGATTATGTGTCTGGTGGCCGAAAACAAAAAAATGTTGTGATAGCTTGTTGACGTAAATGCCTGTGGGAAATGATTACTAGTGCGGACGTGATTTCAAAAAAAATCGCACACCATAAAAGAACGATATCAAACATAGCGAAAAAAGTTGTAATAATAACAACGAACAAACTAACAAACATTAACAACGGATACAAACATCCATGACACTTTGAACATGTTCAACTTTTTAAAAATTGAAATTTTTATAATTTATTACGTCATATGGTAAGGAGGACCAATTTCATAATTCGAAAATTGTTACGTTTCAATTAATGCCGGCAAAGGACACCGACGCGACATGTCACACCACTCAAGTTACAACATGATTTTGTGAAATGGCATCAAGTCGCAATGACTCTAACATCAAAAAACCCATGGAAACTTCCAACCCGCTCATGACTTTTAAAAACAATGGGAATGTTGTTGATGTTAATGTCGATGTCGATTTAACTAATGCCATTGAAAGTGAACAGGTATGGAAAAATTATTTTTCAACACGTGCACGTGACTTATTCGTGAAAGCAAGAATAACGCGTTTCACATTTTCCAAGATTCCGCACAGAATATGCACATTCGAAAAATTACGTAATGTTCCTTTAATAACCAGAAAAGCTTCAACTGAAGCTATGGATGCATGTGTACGGAGAATATTGGATGCTATTTTTCCACAGGATAGTGAAGCTTTGTACGTTGAATATATGAAAGAGAAATGTATAAGAAACAACTTGGTTAACGGAATAGTGCATGTTTTACAAAAAGTTAAAAAGGGAAGTGTAGAGAAAAAGAGTCTACGAGCATGCCTTTTTGCACACCAACCTGCTGGGGATGTTCTTCAATTATTGCAGGAAGATGTATCACTTTTCATAGATGAAGCGGATATAGTTAGTAACGGGTATGATTGTCGTCACCTAGAGTTTTGTAATGACAAAGACAATATGGATGTTGAAACGGGTACCAATGGAAAAGAAAACGAAGAAAACCGTGGGAAAAATGTATAGAAACAGAAGGTACGAAAAGTGACGAAAAGAAAGTAAAAACACTTCCATCGGTGAGAAGTAGTGCTTTTCACGACGTACAAAAGAAAGCTAGGGATGATTGGTTACTACTTGTCAATACGGGCGCATTGATATATAACCATCATGGAAGGAAATCTTTAACGGGAACAGAGTTGAGTTGTATGTTAGACTTTGCATGAAGGTCTGATAACATACAAATGTTATCATGGGGCATGAAAAGAGTGAAATGTGGAAATGAATAGGTGCATATTCGTGCTGTAGTAAGGAGAATGTCTGAGGAAACATTTTGGAGAAAGTATTATGATGAACCGACAGCAATACTGGATGTAAGGGAAATTGGGGGAACAAAACTTCTACAAATAGTTAAAACAATCAAAAACTCGGAAACGAAATGCAGAGGATGTGTAGACTATATTCAGACAGATTTGGTTGTTGAGAATTTGGAAAATGTAGCAGCCGTTGTTAATTATCCGGTTAAAAGCTACAACTGTGTTCTGTAGTGACAAGAGTTGGGTAAATAGGGGCATATGTTATGATCTATTAAAAATTACCACACGAAATATTAATTGCATAAACTACCGAAATATATTTCGTACATTGCTTATATATTTCAGAGCCAGTATCATACATCACTATGTATCCATTTTTGCATATCATGCATCTGTATCCCCATTCCTGGTTTTAAAGGCCACATACTTGTGGTGTCTTCTGAGAGAATTCGAGGACACCACGCCATTTCGTTGGTAGCATACACGTGACCAAACGCTTACGTACACATTTAATTTTTTGGATCGGCTAACTTTTTTAATTGCTTTATTTTCGGATTATGTAATTTTTTTATTATTTTCTGTCGCATGATTACTTGATTTTATATTAAAAATTAATATTGGACGTTTTAATAGCAATAGTGTTTTTTCGATTTCTCAACATTTTCCAGATCCACCGTTTCCGTAATTCAGTTTGAGAAATGACCGTTGTGTTCATTTTTCAAATATTGCACATTTCCATCAACCGGTCGCAACTAGAACCGATCAACTTACAACGTTGATCCAAACACGATGACAGTTCAATCATTAAACAGCGACTCGTACATGTCCGTTCCTATCGCGATGAACTTATTGCATGCGTCAACATTTGATCACAGGTAAGTGTTCATCAATTATTAATTCATTCAAACATTTTAGTAAAACTCCATTCATAATTATTAAGCTTCCTTTACCTTCACTTTTTCTTCTGATTTTCGTTTACAGGTTACTTCTCTTCTTCAACTACTCTGGTTCAGGTAAATAGGTATGTTTATATTCCTCTTCCGTTTATGGTTTCATACTCTAATTCCCATTTCATGGTCTTTTTATATTGAATGTACTAACTTTTGATATATTATTTATATTTATTATTGTCATTTTTATATTTCCGCAGATCCATATGGTGCATCTTTTCAGATAGAATGGATGGATATGATCTTGAACAATTTCGATGTATATATATTATATATCATGACGATATAATATATACTTATTGGATGCGTTTCTTGCTCGTTGCTAATGGTGGTTCTCATTATTCTTACTACATAGTTTCTCCTTTCTTTCACTTTTCCATATTCCATAGAATTTTTCATAACTCCATCACTATCACGTTCTTTATTATTACATTTTTTTGTTATTCTGCTTTGTCATATTTTTATCAAATTGTCCGATTTGATATCGCATGATATCACAAATAATAAAAATATTAATATCTTGTATTACATAATTGGTATACATGTATTGCAATGAATATTGATATTATTCTATGTATCATTCCCATATGCCATCATATCATTCCTACATGTAACAGATATATACATGAGAGATCGCAATAACTATCCACTTTCACATTCATGAAATGAATGTAAAATGGATGAACCATTGACGATTGCATAAGGCATATGAATGTATTAATGTAGTGTACATACACTCAAACATTCAACACATGAATTTAAAAGTCAATGTGACTAACATTACAAACAACAATTTTCGCATTATTATATGAAGTATTAATTCAACGTCTCATACACAATATGTAGTTACGAACCTAGATAACATACACAAAAATATCCTGTGTATGAAAGAAATTTTCAATGATACATTCGTGTAATTTTTCAAACAATATATGTTGGCCCGAACAATTTCTTCCATTTATTAAATTTCTATGTCTCATACATTAAAACATACAGTGTATGTATATCCTAGTGAATGACCCATACGTTCTATCTTCAAATTATGTAGATTTTTCTTCAGTTACGATCCGTAACCAGGCAAACATTGTATTTTTCTGTATTTAACCTACATGGACCCCCAAAATTCGCACGGCCTAGTATATGTCACGTCCACCCCAAAAATTACGCTCCTTAACTGTAGGCATTCAGTTCCGGAGACACAGACGAATTGAGATATCATTCGTCGAGAAAGATTTCAAAATGATAATTATCACTCACGTGTTTACAAAGACGGTATACTTCTATATATCATAGTCAAAGTTTCTCATGACCAATCACTTCTTATCACTTTCCCACAAAACGGTTATTGGTCATGACGAAACAGTTATACTTCTATTAGCGTTTCCTCCTGTAGTAGACGTGGCACATTCTCGTTGGTTCGAGTTTCTGAAACTCTAACCGTTTCTTAATTTTTATATACATACTTTTCGAGAGATGTATCCAAAAAGGCCCATTTAAGTTTCTCAAAAATGGAAAATGACCCTTCTGAAAAAAGGAATTTTCAATTTTTGAGAAACTTCGTGCCACCTTTACGGTGAAGAAATGACGAGAATCCAATATCTGTGTAGTATTTAGTACTTTACTCTAAAATTAATATACTACAATTGCTTACAGTGCGTATCCAACGTGTTGGATATGCCCTTCTTGAAATCTGCAACCCCCTATTGTTGACCTTCAATACCTTGCGTATTTTCATGCAAGAAATCCAAAAGGTTACAAAGTCATGATTAACCCAAATGATTAGATGTCATAATATATCATAAGGACAGGTGTCCTTATGATTTGACGGTCCTTCATATCCACTTATTAAATTAGCCACAAACTGAGAGTCGGTGAGTGAAAGGAAGGGAGACACCTTCATAGCAATTAAATTATCACATGATAGCACCGCTCTGATAATACGACTAAAAAAGAAAACAAATTAGAAGAACCAACGATAAAAACAGAACGCAACATGGATGTCTCTCAGCCTCCACGAGACAACCAGAAAATTAGTAAACTCCAGGGCTCTAAAGAGTTCGCAATTTGGAGACTCTATGTCACAGAGCTCATGTGATGGGATGGAGTCCTACAAGTCCTTAAGGAAGAACTACCAGTTACAGCAGCAACAACAACAGAATAAATCTCAGCATGGAACAGGCACAATGAAAGGAAAGGACAGACATTCAATTAAGCCTCCACGAAGAGCCGGAGCCACTAGTGACAAGCTTCATCTTGGAAGGAGCTAGAACAAAGACTGTTTTGAATATGCTAACGGATTATTACCAAAACAATCAAATACAGTAAACACTCAACTTAAGAAATAAGTTGAAAAACGTCATATTCAAGGAAAATACCGACTTACAAGAACGTTTACCAAATCTCAAAAACTTTTTGTCGATTTGGCTCGCCTAAATGATCCCGTAAACTATAAAAAGAAAAATTGCTTCTATTACGTTCTTTACCAGAGAGCCTTACCTTCATATCAACTATTGTCGACGCAAAACATTTGGATTACGCTTCAATCTGTTTCCCAATCAATTCTCAAGTAGAAACACGAAAGGCCCTTAAGTAACAGAACCCTTTTGCAGATATACCAGCACCAGTTACCCGCTCTGCTCAACGTGATAGACCGTCAAGCTTGAACAATCCACGCAACTAAAAAACCTTTGAGCCCACCATGTTGGTACTGTTGGAAACCAGGTCATTTTCAAGCTGAATGTAGACTACGTTTGCGTCTCGAAAGATTTGGGAAGGCAAATAATGACCGAGGCAGAACTAAATTTCCGTCACTTCGTTGTAATATTAATATAAGAAAACAAAAAGAACCTGAAAGAAACAATTACAGACGAAACGATTCCGACTCTCACGAACAACAAAAAATGCCAAATGGTAATCACAGCATTCACCAAAATCCAGCACGGCGTCGTTTGATTTCAAGATTATTCTCTAAACAAGCACAATCAAATTAAAATCAATCAAACAAAACTTTGCTCGGAAATGGAGCAAAAGATCGTTTTGTTTGGGATTTGAGAGCATTTAACCACTACCAGAGAACACTGTCAATACCAGTCGACATATGCAGTGGAAACTTTCACATCATAGGGAAAGGAAATGTCACGTTCAATTTCTACAACGAGAATGTTACACTGTTTTGTGATCATGCTCCATTATTCAACGAAAATATAGTTTCATTGGCGGATATGGTAAGACTATACCATTGTCACGTCAAGGATGAATACAACGAAGTTTTCTCCGGATGCCGCATTAGAGATAAGAAAAAGAAAACAATTGTTGACATATCAAACTTACAAGATGGATTTCATCCCCTACCGGCACCATAACTACTGAATACAAACACATCAATGTCCAGTCACATATCTGAATCATCAAACGATATGTGGCAGAAAAAACTTGAATATGTCGGTTCAAATCGTATCACAAAAACAGGAGAATTAATTAAGAACGTTCCACATTTTCAGAAACAAGACCTACTAAATTTTCAATTCCTCCCTTCCATAGCAGCAGCAACGAAAAGAGCTACGGAGCCAAAGCGCAAGTCACGTCAAACACAAATTCTGGGCAGAAAAAATTCTGACATCTACTATAAGATGCCTATCCTATCGATGAGTGGAGCTCTTTACATTGCCGTCTTCTTGGATTATTGAAAGGCAATGTCAGCTGTATACTTTCTTCACCATAAGTCAGAATTATTGTCAGCGTTGAAGCAATACAAGGCACTTGTCTAGAATCAAACCAAATCTCTTCAAATGGATCGAGCGGGGGGGGGAAACAAAGAAATCAATTCCTTTGCTTTTGATAATTGAATTGCTCTCGAGTACTCTCTGGCTTACGAAATCTAATAAATTGGTGCAGCAGAAAGACTGATTGAAGAAATCTGGAAGGTTGCAAGGATATTACTATGTGAAAGTAAACTCACAAATGAGCTGTGATGCGGAGCTATATCACACTCCAAACAGGTTACGAAAAATCTCATCAGCACGGCGCGTCAACTTTCAATACCTTACCAGATATGGTTCGACGAAACTCAAAACTTAACCACAGTCCTATATTTTGGCCAAGCTGGTTATTATTTCAAATATCGAAGAAGCTCACTAAAAGAAAGAAAATGTTTCTTGTAGGAACTACATATGGTCATTTTGTTGGTATTAAGTGTCCAGCTACATTATATCACATTTTCTTACCATCGTCGCTTGCGATAGAAATCTGCAGGAAACACGACTTCACAGTAGCATACAACATGACAACACTACCATATTTTTCAATCCTTGCCGATAATATCTCCCGCCAACTTCAACTAGAAGAATTCCATGAACAGTATAAACCTGATGATGATGCGGATGTACGGTCACGATGCATGTTTGCGCATTACTCGCAGACAGAATTGGATTTAAAAGGAAAATTACTCGATAAGTGCCTACCAAGAAACTTCCAACAAGCATGCAAATTTCCACATTTTTTTGAAGCAATCGACTCTGAGTTCGATGTCCTGATTGAACGTGATACTTGGATCCGCATAAACAGGGTGCCAAACATGAAACCGCTCCCGTATTCATGGGGATTTGAAATCAAAGATTCAGCTGGTTCCGAAGTCGGTATTTTAGATAAGGAAAGATGCTTCTTACGTAGAGAGAGTCAAGTGGCTTACCGCCACTTTGAATCCCACAACATATATGCACCAGTTGTTCGTCATGAGACAATTAGAATGTTATTTGCAAAAGTGGCTTCTCAAAGGCTATTTCTGGAAGGTGTCGACGTCTCCAACGCATACATTTATGTTGACATTGACAAGTCAATCCTTATGGAACAGCCAAAACAATCTTCAGGAAAGCAACTACATCCCAGGTTTGTATGCAAGCTCCAAAAATCAATTTACGGTGCAAAAAAAGGCTGGAGAAATCTGTATTCAACGCATCCGCAACAAAATCACCTCTTGGGGCTTCAAAAAATCACCCAAAGATCAACTACTCTACGTTCTACACGACGATACCATTTTCGTCATGTTAATATTGGTCGTTGATGACATGGCCTTCGCATCAAATACTCCCAATTTAATTAAATGGTTAAAACAAGAAATTAAGCAGCCCTTCAAAGTGAAATTGCTAGGTATGCGACAACAATTTATTTGATGGGAGTTGCATCGAACGGAAGAAAGTACATACATCAGCCAATCATCTTACTTAGATCGCATTATTCAATTACACAACTTCAGCCATGTCAAACCTGTTTCAACATCAATGCCCAGTAAATACGACATCACTTCGACAAAGGAAACAGATATAATACTTGTTCCTGTCGAACACAACAGCTATTGATCAATTTTCACGACTCAATTTTATATACTGCAATATGCACTCTCCCTGAGTTATCTTTCGCCACTTCTGTATTGGCAGGACAATTGCACGTACCGTGCAAGAGTCAATTGATCTTGGCCAAGAGGGTCGTAAGATATATGGCTGGCTCAAATAGTAGGGACATATGATATCCATTTTCAGAAATCAAAGACCACTAACTTCACACGCCGATTCTGACTGGTCAGGCTCTCACGAAACTCGTAGCTCAACGTCCGATATTTTGATCAAATTCAACTAATCCCCAATAAATTGGACATCCAAGAGTCAGTCAATCATAACGTTCAGCTCCGCACAAGCTGAGTACATTGTTCTCTTGGCATAAGCAAAACAGGTTACTTTAATTCGTCAATTGTTTCCAGAAATGGTATCACACGCACCTATTTAAAATGAACCAACAATTCCAGCAACTGTTATCAGCACTGGAAGTACCTCGGAAATATCACTAGCATCAAAATAGCAAGTTTTCGAGCCAAACAAGCACATACAGATAAAAATTAATCATATCAAAGACCTGATACAACGAAACTTTGCCCAAATTAACTACATATAATCAGTTGGTCAACCAGCTGAGCTTTTTACAAAAGCACTTGGTGAACATCAAATCGATCAGCTGTGCAAATCTCTAAAAATTTAAAAAAAATTATATTGAGGGACGGTTGTCAAACTCACCTACGTAATGTAACTCCCTCAAAAAGGTAAGCCATTAAAATAGTACTACTTACCTGCAATACCAAAACCTATACTTATTTTAATTATTGTTTATCCTCTTTATGCGACTTCTATAATTCACAGACGAACCAATATCCGTAGTACGAAATGCGTGTTCCAGGACAACTAATATACTCTGCTGGTCATACCTTTAACGACTGTCGATTTATTTTTCCCAAAAGTTTTGGACTCGACAAAGGGGTTTTAATGGTGACTAGCAACAATTTATTTAGTCGGATATTGATAAAAGGATTATATGTTTTGATTTTCAATTTTGACGCCCATAACCTACAAATTAAAAGATGCGTACGATATTTTAAATAGAACTTGTTTCCATGTCATATTCGTACATATGAAGAATCCACTAGTCATAACGACAGTGCACGGTCAAAGTATTGACTAGTTGACGACTGGCATTCGAGAAGAAACAAAAGCTACTCCAATGAGTGGAAAAGTCGCCGTAGTATCCGTGATATATAAATATGGCGCGGGAGACTGACCAATTCCAACTATCTACCTCGAACAAGACGCCACAAACTCGGCGCAAACATATACCAAACAAAAATGTTAGGTCAATCACTTCCTATGATCACAAAGATTTGGATTTGAAATAACAGAAAAGAGAATAGAAAAATTCAACTCACACCGCACGTTGCAGCCCCCGGTTTCACTGTTCACGCTACACCAGTACCATTGTTTCAAGACTTTTGAGAGGGGGTATTACAGCATTACCCCGACACTGCTTTAAGAACTTCGTGTTTCCCTCAATTTCCGCGTTAGCGGGTCACTCTCAAACATCTTCAAGGACAAGATTCTAATTTTGAATAAAGTTTTAGTTCGATCAATTACAACATTGCGCCAAGAACATCATCAAGATATGCGGCCCGTATTCCACCAAGCTAAAGGTGCAGTTGTTATCCAAACAGGAAATCTGGTGAATTGTTGGGATATATTCATAGACGATTATCGACATATGAAAATTGTGCCATGCAATTTAATTCGCCAATGTTCAACGCACTGTATGCAATGATGATGTCAATAGTGCACAAGCTTAAAATTTGACGAATTTGTCTGAACATTCTGTGAGCCGAATACGTCAATAACGTGCATTGCCTTTTCATTCGCCGAACTCGTCATCACAAGTTCCAAGTCGACTACTTCCAAAATGGTCTTCGTGATTCAGTCAAACTTGTCTACTTCAAGATGTAATTTGAGTGGGACAACTTGCCAATACGAAAATATTCAGACATGTAGTTTGTTCTACGTAGCGACGACTCCGCATAATTAGAACGAAAACGCCGCTATATTTTCGTTTATAAAGACGATTTTGTCACTCGTTCAGTGTCGAAATCGGCATCATCTCTCAAAGGTCATTTCTGCACTTTCATGTCACGGGCTCAGGACCTTCGCTGCCTCAACACGTCGAAAACATCTGAACAATGGAACCTCGGCAAGACTGCACTTTCATTATGGGTGATCAATACAAGATCATAATTCGCCCTCTCGACTACCGCAGTGACTATGCACTGTGGGGTATTCGCGTTGACGAAATTATCAACACCAAGGACCTCACAGACGCTATCGACCACTAAAATACCAGAGCTGCCGGAATTGACGTTAATTGCCTGGCCAGCAGCATCATCATATCGACGTTAATAGATCAAGCGCTCCACATTATTCGCACCGTAATCGGGTAGCCAGCCCAGATGTTGTCAAAACTCGACATGCGTTACGAGTCGAAGTCGACCGCGTCGCGAATCGCCAAGATGGCGGAACTCATATTTACGCGATACTCAAGGCTCCGTGAGGACATGTACGTCCACGTGGACCACGTGGCCTGACTCGTTGAGCAACTCAAAAGTTTGGGTATGAGCATGGAAAACTTTCTCGTTATCGAATTTTTGGTGGCATATATTGAAGTCATGGATCTACCTTCCGTCACCACTTCGATTAAGCCGCTCGCCAACTCCGACATCAGTTCAAAAGAAGACGTCAATCGCCTCATCGAATATGCCAAGACGATATCAGCAGGTTCTGGATTTTCGGCACTTGCAAACTCCGCAGTGGCCACTTGTCAAATGTTTCAGAAGAGAAAGCATCGTACCGACAGTTTCTTTCTCAACTCAATGAGCCGTAATTCGAAGCTCTAAATCTCTGCCGATTCCGTGACAATCATCCTCCAGGACAAGCCGGATGCTTTCAATAGGAATCTTCGAAAACACCAGCGGGGTTATCGAAATCCGAAGAAAAAGGGCGGTGAGCGTGCCGCCATGGCATGTCATGACGTATTCAACAACAACATACGAAAAGCCAGAAAATTGATGATAGACAGAAGCAATACGTCCCACATCACGCGGCACGCTGCGACTGTACAAGACAAAACTGTCCAAGATGTGTCCATCACTCTCTTCGACGACTGTACAGTACGCTCCAGTAAAGTTTGTGTGCACAAGGTCAGCTTCCGATCCGACAAAGGTGTGTAGAAGGTAAGAATTTCAGAGACGCTAGTCGTTCCCGACGCCGGTATGAGCCTTCTCTCGGTGCCTGCGCTGACTTGAAAACACACTTGTGTCTTTTTCATGCCGTGTTCCCGCGTGCTTTACGACCTGCGTGACGCCTTTACCGTTCTAAGATACACCGAACAAGACAAAGATAGACTTTTCTATATTCCAGATGACGGCTCTACTAATAGACCTTCGACCTCGACGATCAACAGCAAGCGCGTCAAATCGGTGATGGCAGCTGTTATGATCCAGGCCAAGTCGATGTACGATCGAAGATCGCTCGAAAAGCGACAAGTTTAGGGTCATATAGACACTTCCGGTGAACCCGCAACATTTGCGGAAACCGAAGACCCACGTCCCGACTCCACCTTCAGTGCAGTCAAATATTTGTCTACAAGTCAAAATGACAGGGTTGAGCCGAAGAAAATGTATGAGGACACTGTCAAGACTTGGCATTTACGACTAGGACACGCGTTGCCTGTCAAAGCCGTTCGCCGATACCTCCTTCAAGGGCTCTTATTCCGTCAGAAATGTACGAAATTGACCGAGATTAGTACGCTCCATGCCGACACTAAGGGTCAACTCGAAGTGCCGACAGTCGACGGTCATCGCTACTTCGTTACAATAGTCGAAGGATCGACACGTTTTGTCACAGTGCATCCAACCACGTCGAGAGCCGACGCTACCGACAAGGTGATTCGCTTCGTCAAATAGTTTGACAATAAAACGGGGCGTGCCGTCAAGAAGAATCATACTGATGGAGGGCGAAATTCTGTCGAGCGTTTGACTACCTTCAAAAAGAAGTCGTCCACATCTCCATCACAGCGGCATACACGCCCGTGTCAAACGGACTCGCTGAGTGTATGCATCAGATGATAATCGACAGCGCTCGCACTTGCTTCTAGAAATTATTTGCACTTCTGTCATTTCACTGTACGACACGTTGCAGACTGTCGAAATTTCATCCGCTACTCGGTTACCAAGATGGTACCATTCGAGGCACTTTTCAGTGAGTTCCTGTCAGATCTAAGTCTAATTCGTCCATTTGGTTGTCGCATGCTGTTTCGACCAGTGCAGAAGAAACTTGCGACGTTTACCGCTCGCCTTAACGAAGGTGTATGTCTATATCATGATGGCCGCACCGTTTATTAAGTGCTGACAGGAGACAAAGTAATCAAAAGGGAACACGTTAAAGCGCTTGGAACGACGTTCCTCGGTTTGCCGTCTGACACCAGAGTGATTGGAGATATAGATAATCAACATGAGGAAGCAAAATTGCTACCTGACGTCGACGATGATTCTAATAATTCACTGTATGACGCAAGTGATAAGCAAGGTCACCATGCGGAGTTGACATACGTTCCTTTCAAGCCGAGTGAATTTGGCGAAGACGATGAAAAATATTATCAAGCTGACGATTCCGACGAACAAGACGGACAAATCACACGCAACCAACCTCTCAGTCCATTCAGTCTGAAACCATGTCCAAATGTCGACTACAGCTGTATGGACAAGACGTAAATAGTTTCTGGCACTGACGAACCGAAGTTACCGTTTGCGCTCGAGTAAGCAGAATGCGATAAGTGGATTTAATCCATCAAAGACGAATTGAAAATCATTCAAGTTAACAAGACTTGGGTCGATAATCTTCATTCGCGTCCGCCACCAAGCGCCAAAGTTCTGCTATATGGGATCATACTCCGCGTTAAGAGAAATGCTCACGGCAATGTGGCACAATATAAGGTTCGTCTGATCGTCCGCAGAAATTACCAATCCGACGTTGACAACTACACGGAGTTATATGCTCCGTTCGCATGCATCGAAATCATCAAATTAACACTCGCTGTCTCGATACGGAAGGGATTCACAGTCGACCAACTCGACATCAAGGGTGCATTTTACACGCCCTGTTGCCGAAATCAGACAACATTTGGGTAAGACTACCTAAGCCTAAGATACCTCTTATTTCGATTGCCGACGGTCGTCTCTTGAAGGCCCTGAAGTCGCTGTACAGTTTACGTCAAGCTCTCAAATTATTGTAGAAGCATCTGTCAGAAGGTCTCGCCAAATAACGTTTTCGACAAGCAAATTACAGTGATTATCTGTTCATTGGCGGCTCTAAGTCAAATGTCGTCTACATCATAGCATACGTTGACAACTTGCTTGATATTGGCAAACAGTCTGAGGTTGACGATGCTAAGATCAAAATTGACAAGCATTTGGTGATTACCGACCTCGGTCCCTGCAGCCATTTTCTCGGTATCGAGATTGAACAACGTCCCGACGGCCTCCTCCTCTGCCAAACCACATACGCCCAACGCTTCATCAACATAAACTGTGCAACGGACTGTAAGCCGACTAATACGCCTCTTCCGCTTGCACATCCTCTCTATCACGAGAGATTACCGGCAACTGGCTCTGAACGACAGGAGATGTAGACCTTTCCTTTCATACAGGTCCTTGGTTCACTGATATATTTATCAACCAGGACCCGGCCGGATATTTCTACCGCGGTGTCAATGATCGACAAGTTCCAGGTGGACCCGACGCCGAAGGACTAGAAATTTATCATTCACCTTCTCCGGTACATTAGCAGTACAGTCGATGTCGGCATTGTAATACAGATGCGATTCGACTCGCAAGGACTTACGGCCTGGAGTGACGCTGATTGGGTACGCGACAATTCTAAGCGACTATCTCTCTCTGGTATAGTTATACTGTACCATGATGTGCCAGTCGTCTGTTTCTCCAAGCTTCAGACAGCTACTGCAATGTCGACGTTCGAAGCAGAATTTCTGCATTGTCGCATTGCGTTCGAGAAGTTGTCTGGTTGCACAATCTCTACGACGAAATCAATTGTACTGAAGAATCTAAAACGAGCGTTATGCACGACAATCTCGGTGCCATGAGCTGGACGCAACAAGTCCAAGGCCTACGTAGAGTGAAGCACGTCGGTCTACTCTATCATTACGTTCGCGGCGTCGTCGATGATGGTTCAATTCATGCCGAATACACGCCAACTTACAAGAACTAGGCAGAATATTTGACCAAGATACTCGGCAAGGAGATGCACGGCGTTCATCTACAGTACTTCGTCCAATAAATGAAGGACATTTCGGTGGGGGGTGTTGGATAATATCACTAGACGATTATCGACATATGAAAATTGTGCCATGCAATTTAATTCGCCAATGTGCAACGAACTGTATGAAATGATGATGTCGTCAATAGTGCACAAGCTTTCAATTGGACGAATTTGTCTAAACATTCTGTGAGCCGAATACGTCAATAATTTTCACTGCCTTTTCATTCTTCAAACTCGCCGTCACAAGTTCCAAGTCGACTACTTCCATAATGGTTTTCGTGATTCAGTCGAACTCGTCTCCGTCAAGATGTAAGTCGAGTGGGACAATTTGCCAATATGGAAATATTCATACATGTAGTTTGTTCTACGTAGCGATGACTGCACATAACTAGAACGAAGTCGCCGCTATATTTGCGTTTTAAAAGACGATTTTGTCACTCGTTCAGTGTCGAAATCGGCATCATCTCTCAAAAAGTCTTTTCTGCCCTTTCATGAATGTTATAGTATGCTCACTGTAATGGTTCGACAATTTTTTTGGCACCATTAATCATTGCCGAGGGAAGGTGTCGAATGTAGTACTTTAATTCCAAAATTTAATCAAGATACTACAATTGATTACAGTGCATATCCAACATGTTGGATAACATCCATAATATGCCCTTTCTAAAATTTACAATGCCAATCTTTGACCTTTAATACCCTACTTATTTGTATGTAATAAATCCGAAAGGTTACAACGTGATGGTTAACCCAAATGATGTGATTTCATCATAAATCATAAGGACAGGTGTCCTTATGATTTGACGGTCGTTCTTATCCTCTTATTAAAATATCCACAACACGGGAGTCGAGTGAGTGAAAATAAAAGAAGGGACACACATTCAGAGCAATTTATAATCACAACCTGTTCTATGGGACCCATTATTTTTTCCCTCTTTCACGTGCTCTTTTTACACTTCAAGTCGGTCGTGCCATCAGTCATGGGCCAAAGTTGCCAGGTTGATTCCATACATGTGTGCCATGTATGGATTCAACCTGGTGATTCGGTCCCACGAATGTTTTGTAAGACAACCTATGTCATGGGTTGTCAGACAAAACATTTGATGTTGTATTTTAATACAAAATTAACATGAGTGCACTGGGGCATCTCTAGTTAGGCACTCAGTCCGAATATCTCAGTTCGGAACTGAGCACCTATACACTCTCGATTCAAGTGCTTTTTTAAAAATGTTTTCAATCGCGAGGCGCTGAGAGGTCATCAGTTCACTGCTCAGTTTTCGAAAAAACTGAGAAGTGAATTGATCACCGCATGGAAAATATGTTAAAAAAATATAAGAAAATAATGGAGACAATTTCAAGCCAATGAAAATATTCGAATTTGAAGGGGGATCCGACGACGAAAAAGAAGTTGACAAAAGTTGTACGGGAAGGATGGAAACAAGTAAACAACATAGTTGAATATGCTTCAACGTATTGTGTAAAGTATATCATATGTGTAACAATTACATACATGAAAGCGTAGAGACACACACCAAAATGGAAATAGGAACAGGATTACGACAGTTCGTGACATAATGTGCCTTTCCAGTTTACGATTCGAATGGGTAGTTCCATGTTGTAGACGGCCGAAGCGGAAAAGAATCTAAACCGAGCGATGTGAACACGTTATTATTTATAGAACGTTACCTGGATAAACCGGGTATGTAAGGTAATTGAGAATAATATAATATTATATTGCAATGAAACCATGTGTGACGAGTTATTAACCATGGAAAATTTCCTCATGTAGTCAACGATGTATAGCGAATATGTCTTACAACCGAAACTGATTATCATCGATGTTCGAAAAACGCAAAACGTTTACCAACAAAGTGGTACAAATCTAAACAAAACAGATGGAAGTGCAAACAAAACTAGTGGTGAAAGTAGCACCGTAAGTTCAAACAGGGAAGAATTGATGGCTGTGA
Source organism: Odonthalia washingtoniensis (assembly GCA_032358235.1). NCBI lineage: Eukaryota > Rhodophyta > Florideophyceae > Ceramiales > Rhodomelaceae > Odonthalia > Odonthalia washingtoniensis. The sequence goes on along the minus strand of JAULBU010013334.1, from coordinate 5,727 downwards.
TGACTGTTGGTAGACCTGGAGGAAATAATGTGGAAGGAACTTATAACTCCCTAAAAAACACAGTAGAAGATGAATTCAAATCACGAATCACATCTTTGAAAAACCGTACCTGCCAGGGCATGGAAGACGAATCAATCCAAAAAGTTATAAACAAGGCTGCGATATAAGTGGAGATTGTATTACCCTAGATGATAGTATTAACAATGATGATGAAAAAATGAAAGCCGGGATGGAGTTGCTGACGGACTGTTGAATCCATTGACGGTGGAAGATGAAGCAACTTGGAAAGACCGTGATGGAACAGAAGCGGGGCAGCAGTCAGATAGTATTGTCGACAGTGCTGTGGGCGTGAACAATAATTATCCTAATGGCAGTATCCCAGCATAGGGATATTTATGTACCGGGGAAAGAGATTACTGAATAGAACCGAAATAGAACTGGAATTAGAAGATGTAACACCTGTACGAAAGAATAGGAAAATAAGTCGTAACACGGAATGGAACTGTTGTAACAAAAGTGTAACAATGACAAACGCATATCATGCAGGTAATTAGGATGTACCGAGAGTATTGTTCAAGAAAGATAAGGAACCCGTAACGGAGAGTATTGGAAAAAGATAGAATTGGAGAACAATGTATGTGTCAAGCAGTACATAAAAAGGTGGTAATGGCAAGGGAAAAAAGCAGACAGGACTGTTTTCCGTATCACTGGATGTAGAGCATATGGAAATGGGTAATATAAAAAGAAACAAAAGAGGGAAGGAAATTCCTAGTCAAAGTTATATAGGGATGGGGGATAAGAGCGAAGATTGGGAGATTAAAAGTGTCGTAAAACGAAAAAAGGCAATTCTGGGCGACCAAAGGGCGCTAGAAACAAGAAACCGCCAATAAATAGGAGATGTTGATGATAACCGTAGTGGGCCGCAATGGTCAGAAGTTTAATGTTTATTACTTGCAAAGGCATGGGTTTCGCACATCCAAAAACTTGTAAAGATAGAGAATACCTTATGGTATGGAATAGGAAAGATATTTAAGGAGACGTATGGTATAAAACGAACAAAAGATTCACTTCGTTGAAAGCGGAGATCGTCATTAGCTGCAGATTGCCAATTATGGAAATCGTGTTACCAGATGGTACTTAAGATGAACCGAACCGTAAATGTACAGAAAGCGGCATTGCTAAAAATGGCACATGCAATTTATCATAGTAGGAGTAGAAAGGATACACTTACGAATCTATTTATTGGCATATCATTTCGGAATGTAGAAGATGCAGAGTGTTTAGAAAAATCTCCAAAATTTGGAGAGGGGGATGAAAATGGTGGGGTTGTAGTGCCGCGTAGGACTGAGTTACAAAGTATCATGACGAATCTCAGTACTGCTTCTGGGAGTAGAAATGTTGAAAAAACCGGAATGGTAGGACGCACGTTTCCAAGGGCAATATCTAGTAATTTAGGTTGCGAATGGAATGCTTTGTAGCATAGAACTGAATGGAAAAGTAATTGAAAGAAATAAAATAAAAATTAGCCTACAAAGGAAGCTCACATCGTTGTTTATTATGATTGGCAAGATCTGTTTGCAATCTGTGATGTGCATCTTGATCTATTAAATTCATATCACGAGAGAGGATAAGTTCCAATTCTTCGTTTACGTCCTGCAGAATATCGGTAGAAACTCGAGCTACATTCGCGTCTATATCGGACGATGAACGGGTAGCATGAACGAGCTCTGTTTCCATGATATTTATCAGGTCACCACGATTTTGGTAGTTCTTCATTCCTTTCGGTAAATTGTAACAGACGAACCATAATATTATGAAGGATGACACAAGAATTTGAAGTTCTTATTGCTTCATGTAAGTCCCAACGTCGATTTTGTCGTCGTGAGATCTCGAACCTTGATTTTAATATTCCGAATAACCGTTCAACACCTTTCCTAACAGACTCCTGGTGAAACGAGAATTTTCGCACATCAGGTTGTCTGAATTTACCATTGGTTCGGCAAATATCAGCCATTTCGGATAGATACTATCCCCTAATAATAAATTTAAAAGGTGGTTCTGAGATCCGTTTGCAAGAATTGTAAATCCATCTGGTACGGTTATAGAAAAGTGTTCTGCGAAAATACTTCTAAAAAGAGGGGATTTTTCAAGGACATTTAAGTCGTTGTTCGTTCCTGGACGACCAGCTGAGAAAGATCAGCAGTACAAACTACGGTCGGACCATCCTTCGCATTTCACAGTTGCGCTCTTGGAATCCCTCGTATTGAGATATTGTCCTTTCATGGTTGCAGGGCAATTTTTCCATAAATATTTCATGCAAGCAACTGCATTAATACAACCTGGAAAAATAATGGAGGTATAAGAATAAATAATTTCCTCAAGTTGGGGAGCACACGGGAAGCGGTTAAAAAACGGCCACCGCAGACTTCCATTATGTCAATACAAAATTGACTAAAGTAGGAACGGATGGTTTCTTCCGACATATATACTGCATCACTCAAACTATCTTCTGCGGTTCCCTACTTAGTACACGTAAACAACTTAACAAATTTAAATCTGTCGGAATGCATAGGTACCCTAGTCCATTTGCTCTTTGCTTCCAATAGTTACATCTATGTTGTAAGAAATCATTCCGTATTTGGTAGTAGAGCAGCCTTGACACAAAAAACGACTTTGGAGAATATAATCTGGAACAGTAGGGTTGATGTCAACGTAATCCTTGATCTATGAGACAGTAGCTCTACCGAAATGTTTTGATCCTTGCACCCGTCCAATATATGGTTGGATGGGAGCAACATCTGTTGTGGTAGGTAGACACATTGCGTTCAGTGCTGCAAAAACAAAAGAATGTTGCTTCTTTGGGGTGAATAGTAACAACCGCATATGTTCCGTTCTTTGTTGATTATTTTTGACAAACTTGTTTACCCTAGTGGTATTCATGCAGAACGATTGCAGAATGTGTTCAAATGGTTTCAGAAAGGTGATCGAAGAGCAGGTGACTGATATCTGGTGAGTAACGTTTTTGAACTGTTGAAACCGTAACTGGAAAAAATAAGATGGATATGAAAAGTATATATATCTGTAACTTTGAACGAATAAGTGCTCTACACCTTCCACAGATTGTGATAGTTTTGTTGTTCTGTACAGTAATGTTTACCGTACGGGGGCGGAAAAGAAAGGGAATACCCTTACATGTCACATAGTATACGTTATATGGCCATAACATTACAGTTTGTATCATGGCTGGAAGACTATGTGACGAATATGTTCACAGAGCTATTTTAACAATACCAATAGGATCACCGTGAAGGAGAATAAGTCATTACTTTAGGGGTTAACGAGCAAATTATGTCACACGAAATTATTCAATTTGGAATACAGACTGTCATAATAGTCTATGCTAGGCAATAAATCATGTAAAGAAACTTACGACATAATGCTGCATGTAATACAAAGTATTAAATTACCAATTAGATGATCATATGAATACATGGGCATAAAGTTATCATGTGATTGGGAAAGATTTCATTCTATGACATGTCACTTTTTTTCGAAATAAGTAGCAATATTCCAATACATTATGGGGTTTGCTGGTCAATGAAATTTTTCATATGGTTGTGCTGATCTAATAGATTTTTTAACAATACCAATTGGATTACTTTACATTGAATTGTCGTATATTAATTAAATGTGGATAATGTATGTTGAGCGAATGAGAGCTTGTTATAAATAAAACTATGTTCCAGTAAGGCATCTTCAATGTCTTTGGAAAAGGATGTTGGCTTCCAAGAGCTGGAGTGCAGAATTTAATCTATGTGTCAACTGGGTTTATGGGGCCCAAATGAAGATTTCGGTATGAAACATCCGTAGTGGACTACGTAATGTGCAGTTTGTGCTGAAAACTGCATATTATCTTAAATGAGGACGGAATGGGCCAATTTTTTAATTTCATAAATATTTGGAGGAAAATGGGAAGAAAGAATGTGGGCTTTGAGAATAAACGAAATATTATTTATGTTACACACTGAAAAACGTAAAATTTCAATATAATGTGTAATAATCTAAACTTAAAACTACTTCAGTAGCTTTTAGTAAGACATTGCATGAATAACAACGAAGTAAATGATGAAAAAATCTCGCTAAGGTGAAATAGAAAGAAAGGAAAATCTGATTTTATAGAAACATATATTGAAAAGATGCGGGAGAATGTATTGTTACTGAAATAAACATTTGGAGTACATCCAATTTACCTTGGCTGGTACAATGTGTGTTTTGCGTACTGTGAAAAATACTCACGACCATATTCAAAGTAGAGTTCTTCGCCAACAGCTATGTTCATTGAAGACACAATGCCCATAATCATATAGTTGGAATAGGGTGTTGCTGTTTTGGGTTTTGAAAACACCATCCATGACACATTTTGTGTTCTTTGTTTTACGTCCCCATTTTTGCCTTTTGCACGTCCAACGCACCTGGTAAATAACGACTGTCATTAATGTACCACATTGTACAGAAGAGTAGTGGTACAACCCAAACGGAATGCTGGTCTCCTTTCTCTTCTCCCGCTTTTACGTCAATTTTCGCAGCCGTTCTCCAAAGTCTTTAACCGTTACCACCATGAGGCCCTCACCTTATATTCTTGCGAGCTGACCTTGTTTACTCAAGTAGGTGTACACCGGATCTCCGTAGTAGAAACCAATGGGTTAATTAGGTCTAAAATTCTTCTCACTGAAAACACCGAAATCCGCTTCGCGGTGTCTAATTCTTGATTTTCGCACCGAAACGCACAGAGAACCAGCCTCGAAAGGAAGCAAGAACTTCGAATCCAAGCTGTGAGAGATCGAAACGTACTTTCCATCACATTGGGATATTGGTACATTCTTGCACTTCTTGAAAATTTTATAGTCGTTGTAGATTGTTCCAAAGTAGTGCAGAATGTAGTCTGGAAAGCTTTGAACAGGCAAAAGGCCACTTTTTATCTTCCAAATATCAACCATCTTCTTTGCCTTTAATGCATCCATTGCCGTTGCAAATCTCTCTGCTCCTGCTGTATCTGTGGCATGAGCTGTCAGATCCGATTTCGGATTCAGTAGCTGACGTGCATAAATCTCCACAAAATACGGTCTTGACTGAGTCACACAAGATACATCCTTCTCGCAACTGATGAAATTGCGGTGTTTTGGCAGTAACAAACAATCTCTAGCAACAGATAATGTTACCGAACAGAAATCGATAACCGTATCGCCAGCCTGAGAGAATTTTGAAACCAAGTACATCATCCACGATACATTTTTTGCTCCGGGGAAAGCATAGGTCTTCTTCCCCCCGTAACAATTCTTGAATTCCTATTCCTGTAAATCACTTCAAGGTGAGAAATTCGTGGTATGTTATTCATGCCATTGGTCCAGCCTTGGTGATTGGTAGCGATTTCATAGACATTTGTATAGTCTGTCCTTTTGTGCAATTCCTGTTATCTATATCCGTACGTCAGAGGTGAATTACAGTCTCCGTCACCAATACATGAGTGACTCTCCGAATCCTGGGATCACATTCATATGTACCGGGGGATATGACATAAATTAAGGGTTTGCCTCTCCACACTGAGAGATTTTTCATACTTTGAAGACTTATCACCATCACCAAAATTACAGTCACCGTCACCGTCACCGTCACCGTCACCGTCACCGTCACCGTCACCGTCACCGTCACCGTCACCGTCACCGTCAC
>JAULBU010013323.1:0-22404 GCA_032358235.1 Odonthalia washingtoniensis | reverse complement strand
CTGGAGTATACGTGGGATGTACCCCGCTATCCAATACGTACTTACCAGTCATTATTGGATCCTCATCGGAATTGTAGTTGGTAGAGCGGCCATTCTCAAATAGGTTGGTGATGGAGGAGAGGGGAGAGATGGGTAAAGATCGGGAATGTTCTCCGCTGTGTGTGTTTTGACGCGGGTAGTGTCGTCTAGAATTGCTACTGTTGGTGGATTGGGTTTGAAGTGGATTTAGTAATGTTACGCCGAGCGGGTTGTCTGGATCACGTCATTCTGAATCTAGTTCATTTAGTGTTCTACCAGTTCTTGCTGCATGAAAATTGTAATATGTTGTTGTTTGCGGAAGACGTTGGAAGATACGTTGTTTTTGTGGTCTGAAGGAAGGTGGGGCAGTTTGGAGTGTTTTGTTTAGTAGTGGGTATGAGGAAGGGAATGTTGGAATTGTGGATGGATGTATGTTGTTGTTGTCTATAGATTAGATCATGGTTTTTAGTTTCTGGATGGAAGTTGGCATGTTGATGAGTCACATGGAGATGATGGGGTTGTAGATGGGGTCCCATTTCATGCCTTTTATGATGAAGCGTATATTCGTTTGTTCTGATTCTATGTTGGGGTACCTCTCCATCATCATGAGACCTCTGATATTTATGCGGGCGGGGATTTATTCTGATATTTTTTCGTACTTGTGGATCAGCGTGTTTCCTGCTCGGATTTCCTGGGAATCATGATTCGCTGCTGTTCCACGCTCAAGTTTCTGTTGAACGCGACAAATGATGATGCATGGGTTGATGGGGGTTCCAGGGATGATGAAATCGTTGGCGATTGTCTTGGTAGGGATGGGATAATTACGCTTGTGAGCGCTGCTAATTATCGATGATATACTGGGTCGATGGTGTAGTTGATGTTCTCGACTGATGCTTTTATCTGCAATGTGTCCGATTCACATTTTTTGCGAGGAGCTATGGCTCGAGGTTGTCTGGGTCTAGTTCCAGGATAATTGGGCGATGAATAGTGATTTGATGCTGGTTGTTGATGTTGTTCATTGTAGAAATGTGTTGAAAAAAATGTTTTTCATTAACTTAGTGGAAGGGGTTATTTTTGAGTATGTTCGTTCGTGCGATCAGTAGAGTCTGAGCGGTAGGCCCATAACCTGTGATGTGACTGACTTTGATGATCGAGAGACAAAGCAGGTCGTCTCTCGCTCATATCACTGTGTGCTTTAATAGGATTAAAGTAGTTCATGAATGAACTTGTAGCGTGTGGTATTACAGTGAATGTGAATGAAACGCAAAATTACTCACAATTTAATAGGGGTTTTCCACAAAACGACTATTAACAAAAACAATCTTTAAAAATATTAGCGACTGAAAATATAATAGTTAAAATAAAGAACTGTCCAATTCCCAATTATAAAGAGACTTCAATTTCTGTGTAATTATAAAATCGTTACAAGTACTGTACTGCTGGCGGACCTAATAAAAGTGTAACGAGAAAATTACACGTAATGATTTTTGAATTTCTGTTTGACAGTAACAAAGAAGGTACCCATTTTTGAAACTTGGGGCATCTCTAGTTAGGTCATCGCTAGTTAGGCGCTGATGTAGTTACAATGTAGATTCAATTACTTCGTGAGTCCGGGCCAGTTATTGTCGCACTGAGTCTCCAACAGCGGAGTTTTACACATTTTTGTAACTGAGACATCTCTATTTAGGCGCTCAGTTCGAATAAGGGCCGATCTATAAGTTTTCCAAGTTTTTGACTGTCATCAGCAACAATTTTGTTGACTGATTTGTAATGATGAATCGCTTCTTGTTGGAATTGTGAACAATAATTGTGCCCAATTTCACGTGTATTACTTATGAATTTTGCAAGCCTATGAAAATTATTAAAATGAAATGTGTAACGAGCTTCATTATCTATTTCAAGTCACTCTACTTTGTGTTTTGTATCATATTGTGTTTTTTAAGTGATGTCAAATTAATTAATTCATGATTTTTTAGACAGCAATGTTTCATTCAATGGTATGTATGAGGAGTCAATTTCGGTACGGACGTGATCAATTAATTCATGATTTTTTAGGAAATTTTATATTAATGTTTTGAAATGGGGCACCTCAACTTGGGAAAATAACCACATGGATGTTGAAAGTTATTATGCAACCTAGATGGGTTTTTTTGTGTTTATGTTTGGTTGTATCACCCAGAAACGTTGAAGTTCAATTCTGTTTTCATTATATATATAGACATGATACATATTATCTTGTCTATCTATTGTTGACATTACTGATATATTTGTAGATGCCACTTGTCGGCATGTATTGTGTTCATTTTCCATTTTGTCTACTTCTGCTCTCACTGAGACGGAGTTCTCGTCTCAGTCGAAGAGCAACGATATTTCGAATAAATTGACTTCCTCCTAGTTGACTCTATCACTGCACCGTTGTTACATCTTTAATTTATTCATTCAATCGATTCATACAGCAGTTCTTACCTCAGTCAATTCAAATTTCCCTAATTACATACATCAATTATTGATGTAAGTAATACACGTGACGCGAATTAACTGTACCAGCGCATGGCTGGCACTTTGTCACGTCCTGAGATAGAGAGGCTTGGATTATATACACGTGTATTATGACAAGCGTATTATGTACTTACACTGTTTTTGGTGAGACGCAATAAGGTGATGGATTTGACCGTCGTCGCGTGTGATGTGAGGAGAAAATACGACGGTTCGAATCAAGTGAAGCAAGGGTGTACATAAAGACACTTCGCTTTATAGTTTTGAGTATGATAATATGACATGTAACGTACCTAAGAAACTAGCTACTATCCAACTTTCAACTTTCAATTAATTAACAGTCTGGATTGACTCTTTGACAAAATAAACATCCACTACTCCTGCTTAAAATGGGACACGGAGACATCTCACATACACAACAGTCCGAGGTGAGAGGTCTGCTCTGCGTCGCTATCATATTGGAGAGAATTTAAGGATATAGAGCCCGAACTTATTCCAATAAATGGCACAAAAGATGGACAACAGCTATTCCCCTCCCGAAGCAAAATTAAAATAGTAACAGCAAGATCAGAAGAGAAATTTGCAAAAATTTTAAGTAATGATACCGATGTAGAAATTGCTGAAGCAAAAGATGAAGAATCTGAGGATGAAGAACTGGCACACAGTTACCTCATACAATGTCGGGCTCCGGAGATAGTACAGTCTTTGTAGGCCTCATAAAAATCTGAAGAAGGTGGAGGGTTATGGGAAGTCTTCGTCAAACAGTGCTAATCTAAGTATGAACAAACGCTCAGAGAGGTACACCAGCAGTGGATAAAAATTAAAGTTAAAATGAATGAAAGTCTCGTAGAATATCAAGGCCGTACACATCAAATTTTTAAAATATTGGCAGGGACTACACACATTGTCCCCTGTGCGCACAAATGGGTGATATTCACAAATGGACTGCGAGTCATTTTTAAGGAAACAGTTAGAATGACAAATATATCTTTTGAAGAACAACTCCACCAGGAATTAATGGAAAGGCTTCAAGGACTTGCCCACGAGGACGTGGAAGATCCGATAGTCACAATTGATTTACAACAAAAAACGGTGATACAATCTGCCGCGCTCGGTTCAGTAGAAGCAAAGGAAAGGAGAGGGAAAATGACATTCCGTGGAAAGAGTAAATTAAATGGAAGGTATCATTGGTGTCAATGACCAGGGCACATGAGGCATGAATATCACAGCAAAAAGGCGGGGAAGCCCCAAGTTTAATCAAAAGTGCCAACACCGAATGTAAACATTGCAAAAAAAGAAAAGAAGAAATTTCCATATTTCACGAACGAATGGGATAGTAATAGTAAGTTAGTTCCAGAACGAACAGATCACCCCTGGATTATTGACTCAGGGGCATTTCATCATTATTCAGACAAGAATAACCATATAAAAACACGTCACACCAACGCAACAGGAGTTGTAATGATAGCTGGTTGAGAATCGGTAAGTATTGTTGAAAAGGGAGAAAATTTCAAGTAGGAGAAAATCAAGAAAGTGCCAAGGATTGGGAGAAGCCCGCTATCCGTTAGACAACTAACAAACGATCCAAAAGAGAGCCTGAATTTCAAAGGTGAAGGTTGCATCATTCTATAGAATAAGGAAATAATAGCAAGAGGCACGAGGATAATGTATAGGATTGAACACGATGCAGGAGAAAAGGTTTTAAACTTATCAAAAATACAACAAGAAATCAATTATACCAGTAGTGACTTTGAGGATTCGGAGAGGGAAGAAGACAACTTTAATGATGATACACGAGGTGCACTCAAGAAATTGTATCGGACATCTGTTCGTTAGTGTTTGAAAACACTTAAACGAAACTTGAACTGCTGCCAATGAAACAAGTAGAATCAAACAAAAATTTAAAATGCGTGCAAAAATAGCACACAGGAGCTTATAACAAGCGCCCCAAGAAGACCAAGAGCCGTACTAAATGAGTAGTAAAACTGGTCTACTCTGAGACATGTGGTCCGTTCTCATTACCTGATCTTAATGAAGAACTGTATTTTCAGACTTACGTTGATGACTATACCAGGTTAACGGCCACGTTCCTGATGAAGTCCAAATAGAAGACCATGGAAATTGTCGAGGGGTATGTCGGCTTCATGCGCACCAGAGGATATGAAATTAAGACGCTGAGAACTGAGCAGGGCACAGAGTACAGATCAATTATTCTAAAAGACTATCTTCGCGTCAACGGAATCAATCATGCGTGAAACGGAAGAGCTGCACATGTGCAGATGCATGTTGCAGAGGGCATCAATAGGACTTTTAATAGAAATTGTTCACACGGTCCTAATTGACTCTGGTCTGCCAAAAGCCTGATGGGGACATACCATCCTCTATTCCCCAATGATAAGGAATCGGTTTACGACATCAACATTTGAGAACAAGGAAACTCGCCACAGTCACTTCTCTCCCAAAGAAGCCGGTCTTAAAATTTCTTCACCGTTTGGATGCTTATCATTGATACATATCCCGATTCCAAACCGTACAAAACTTGATGTAACAGCAGAGAAGGGCAAAATGGTAGGGATATCTGAAAGAAGCCTATGCTTTAAGTTGTACTACTATCCCAACCAAAGTATCCCACAGAAAAAGGATGTGACATTCATCGAAGATGAAGACGAGCAGCTCATAATGAATGAAATATGTACCGTAAAGAGGAACGACGAAACTGGCCACCAATCAAAAGCAAAGTGTGATAATTCAAGACCAATTAACACGACAGGAAATCCCAGAAAACAAAAACAGAATCCAAACAAAAATGGGTAGCATGTGATATAGCAGAATCAGTGCCACCACCAAAATATTATTCGAGGATCAGATAGCTTAATTCAAGAAGGTATCAAGACCAAGGACTCGATCATGGAGTTATAGATGTTCAGAATATCGTCTAGAACGATATTCATGACTCCAAAGATGAAGAACAACTTGAAAACATAACCGATGTAGTCAGTAAAGTTTACCTAACTAATGATGTTGATGATAATGAAATAAAAATGGAAATGAACATCAAAATTGACAGGGTCAAACAGACTGACAACGGAGTCAAAGCTGAAGTTTCCCATAGCGATGTCATTCAAAAACCAAATAAGGTGAGGCGTGAAACACATGATGAAATCATCATTAAGGCCGCAGTCACAAAGAAGAAGAATCTTGGAAGACCAAAAGGGTCAAAAACAATGTAAAATAATCAAAGGAATTATTGAAGAACCAAGATTGGTACCCCGACCAAGTACAAATGAATTCAAGACAACGACAAATGCCCATCAATTACTATCAATTATTGATGATAAATCGAATGTTAAGAAAGGAGGGGACGTGACAATGAAGGAAGCCGCGATATTATCAGGAAACATTCCCTGTAATGTAGAAACACCAATGACCCATAAAGAGGCTATGTAATCAGCATATGCTCGAGAATGGCAACAAGAATGTAATGATGAAATTAATTCCATCCAAAATCTAGATGTATACAAGTAAGTGGACACAACCGCTGCCAGAAAGTTGATAGACACGAAATGGAGTTTTAAGGCCAAAGAAGATGAGGATGGGTTGGAATGTGGCAAAATTCAAGGCAAAGTGGGTCGTAAAAGGTTTTAGGAAAAGATATGGAATCTCTTATGACCTAACTCGCCCACCAGAGTCCAGTATGTTAATATTGAGAACCATCTTTTCGTTTGCTGTGAAATTTGGTTTAAATATCCATCAAATGGATATCAGTACGGATTTATAAATGCCGTAATCGATGACGTGACTTACTTCAGACTTCCGCCAGAGTTTGAACATGTAGTACTATGGGCTAAACCGTTGTTGTACTTGAAATTATTGTACGTGTTTAAAAACGTTTTGACTTATCGTGAAAAAACACTTGATCACTTCCTCAAAGACATGTGTGGCATGTAACCTAGTGACTCATATCTCTGCCTATATGCGCGCTATGCTAATGGATAGTTAGCACTCGTAGTCATTATATACGTGTATGGCATACTGTAGATGCCTAGGAATACTGATACTCTTCTAAAAGCGAAGAAGGAGTTAGAGATGAGATTGAAGATGAAAGACCTTGGCTTCGAAAAATGGATTCTCGGCATAAACATGAGTCAGAGACCAGAAAGTATCTACCTTACGCAAAAATAATACGTAGATAAATTGTTAGAAACATTTAGATTGAAGAAGGCAAGGACTAAGTCAACATCGCTTTCGTCTGGTCAAGATACACGAAAGTTGGCCCTTACACCAAGTGTAAACAAGCAAGTCCATTTTCCATATCAAGAATTAGTAGGATTTTCGTTATACGTGGGGGTATACACTCGTCCATATATATCTCATGCAATCGCCAAATTGACTCGTTTCGTATCGAATCCGCACGCACACCACTGGGTGGCTATAAAGAGTATGTAGAGGTACATAAAGGGAACAAGAAGGCACAGTTAATTCTACTAAAGTGAGATAATTTTACACGAACTGTATGTGTTCACAGATTTCTCGTAGACGGATGATTTGTTGACTCTCAGGTCCATAAACGGCATACTAACATACATGGGTGAACAATGTTTTGGATTGGAGATCCAAAAGACAAACAATTTTAACATACAGAACTGCAGAGTCAGAGTAGGTGGCAGCAGATTCTGCAGCTAGGATGATAGTTTGGCTTAAAGTGGGTTTGAACGATCTGAATGAGAAACAATCGGGGCCCACGGTGATACAAGAAGGCAATACGGCGTGCCTTTTACTCACCAAAGGAGAATAAAGGTTCCTAATGTCCAAAAATATGGGGTTGAGGTATAACCACCGAACAGAGAAGGTGATGGAGAATGATATACGACTCCCACACATCTCCACTGTATATCAGTTAGCAGATCTGCTGACTAAAGCACTTGTTGATAGTAGATTCGATGCGGCAGTGAACCAAATTGTTTTTGGACTTGATGTAGCAAAAGTAGAGAATAGTTCACCGTAATTATTATGAGATGATGGTCAGGTATGACATTTCATATAGGTAATTTGAATTGAGTCATGTATTCATTCGCTCCATGTAAACGGTGGTTTAAACATATAAATGGTAATACTACTGGAGGATATCGGTAAGTCCAATGTGAGAAATTGTTCATAATGAATAAGTATGAGATGATGTGAAGGCACGAAGTTCAGTAATGGTAATTTGAAGTATACGTACGATGCAAGATAAAAGCTGGATTCAGCGTATGAACCTGAAGTTACACCTGGAACTTCAATAAGTACAAGAACATGAAGGTAGTTTACAAAATGTATGCATATCATTACGTCAGTGGCAATTATCGAGATTGATTGAAGAAGTGAGTTTGACAATGATTAGTGACTCACATGACTATCTGCCATAAAGAAATCTAGAGTTGATAATGTTGAGTGGGTCCTGATGATTACGCATGTCAGATTGAGAATGAGTCTAACTCCTATCGAGCATACGACGACGGATGCTCGTTGATAAGATGGTTAGCCTGATGATCACAGATGTCATCAGTTGCCGGTGACATTTCGCTTCGCGATAAAGTTGTGAAATAATATAAATTTGCACCGCAGTTTGTAGGTTTGGACGGACAAATGGTAAGCCATGGTTGGCATGGAACTTCGCTGTGTGGATGCTGATTGCGAAGGACTGGTTGAAGTTTTGTCAAAAGTAAGATAAACAAGTGACATGAGAAAGTGAGTTGGAAGAAGGAAAAGTTTTTATTATTATTATTCACAACCGACGAGCATAAGTGTTGGAATTGTGCGCAATTGATGTAATTAATCACTACTGTATGATAAACGTGCCGCGAATGAACTGTGCCAGTGCATGGTTGGCACTTTGGCACGATAATAATACATGACCTGAGATAGAGAGACTTAAATTATATACACGTGTATTAAGACGAGCGTATCAGGTACTTGCACCGCTTTAGGTGAGCCTCAATAGGATGATGGATTCGACTGTCTTCGCGTGTGACGTGAGGAGAAAATACGACGGTTGTGAATCAAGTGAATCAAGGGTGTACATAAGACGCTTCGTTTTTTAGTTTTGAGTCTAGTGATAAAACATATACCGTATCTAAGAAACTAGTCACTATTCAACTTTCAACTGTCAACTCTTCTATAAGAATTCAGCATTTTTATCAATCAAAAAATAGAAGAAAACCGGATTTTATGGGGTTTGCAGTTAGGGTGGTTTCGACCACCTTCAGTGGAGTACCTTACCTTCCAATCTGTAATATAATAATACAAAAAGGAAACTAAATTTGGTGCTTGCACTGAAGACCATACTCATTTAAAAAAGTTATTAAATAGAAAATAGTTTTGGGAAGTCCAACAACATCCCATGACCAACGATGAAAAAAATAGCTAACTTTACTTTTTCAATGCCCACCAACAGAATTTTCTGATTCAGTCTAATTTTATTATTGATTTTATAAAAATCAATAATATAATACAATTTGACGCAATTATTGATTTAAAAATCAATAATACAATATGAGTAATCAAAAATCAAATCAATCAAAACATCTTTTTATTTCTTTCTACCTGGCGTCCTCTCATTGGCTACTTTATAAGCATTTTTTATTTGACTCTGGACTGAAAAATAAAAACTTTTAGAACGGGCCTGAGTTCGAACTCAGATTCTACACACTACTGAAGAAAGTACTTTTTGACAAATTTCTATAATGACAGCGTACCGCACTGGTGATGAGTTGGTTGCTGAGTTTTCTGAAAAACTCAGAAACGAACATAGCGCGCTGAGTTTTTATGGTTGAAAATCGTATTGAATTTTCAATGCGTACACATTCGGCCAATGAAAGAATTGGTAATGGAAAGAGGAGCCAAGAATAATGTAATCTGTTGAACAAGAATGGTAAAAGCGGGACGAAACAGGTAAACTAGAGGTATAATTAGACTTTAACTGCATGTACCTATGAGGGAAGTTGCGACATTACAGCCGGAAAGTGAGAGAATAACATGTTGCGGTTTGTTATATGGGAATTTGACGTGCTAATTCTTTAGGGACGTCGAGAAAAATGACTGGAAATCAAAGAGAGAAACATAGGACATGGGTTAATCGTAGTGGTTTCAGACTTGTGTAGGAAAGTTAATCATCTTCTTGCCAACAGTAAATGAACTCTGAAAGATTTTTCGTACTGTATTCTTTGTCTAGCTGATGAGCATTATAGGAAATGGATCGCAGATAGTGGATGAAATGGCAATATCTTCACCGTTGGTTGACTTTGACCCAATGAAATTGTGTAACATTGCACTGTACAACTGGAACGACGTACAGTGGAGCGGGGACTGGAAAGTTTTATATTTTCATGCACGTGTTGCGTGTCAGAACAGTTGATGACTATGCATCCATTTTCACAATAAGTACAGAGTAGATTTGGAAAATAAAGTACAAGAACGTAGCACTATCTCAACCAGAATTTAAAAAATTGATATTTATTGCCGTGTGAGATTATTTCAAAAAAATATTAACGTTCAAAAATGACAATCAATATTGAAACAGCTGATGTTTTCAATTTTCAATTTCTTATCAAGACCCCGGATTTCTTAAATTACCCTTACTTATATGGTGGTTTTCCGTTCGGACAAAATTTATCCTTACCTGGCTCAAAAGGAGGCATACACCTCACATTGCGCAGACGGTTAAACATTGTTTATGGTCAGAACCTACATCATGTGACGAAGAATACTTGATCGACGCTGTATCTTATCCAATCAGTTTTTATATATTCTATGTCCGCACGTGGTGTTTGCTTTGTATCCATTCATATTACGGACAGAGAATACATCTATCAATATCAACAACAGAAACGGAGAGGTGCATATAGAAAAATCCAAGACGTTGGAATAGACATGGGTCTTGGTATTCATGGAAAGAGCAGGGCAGACACGACATTGAATTTTAAACTCGACGAAGAAGATGAACAACATGGATATGAGCCGGAACGTAATGATGCAAGGTAAATCTGCTTCACAGAAGTAAAGTTGCGGAGTAGTAACGGCGAGTCCAAGAAGGGAAGAAAAAACCTCTCTGTGCTACCTGCTATAATCGTAAATGGAAGAGTGGAACCGAGCAACCGTACAATACAGAAAAATTTTAGTTTTCCGATGAAGGGTGAACTGGCTTTATTAGCTCTCTCAACAATCTGTTGTAGTCAATGTATCTAACTAACACAATCAACAGAAATGAAGGAAGCATTACTCACGGTGACAGCTATAGACTCATTGCTACAGTAATATTGGTACAAATAGTGATGAAATACCAAACCAAACGTTAATATAAGGATGTAGGTAAGTAAAGAAAATTGAGGTTTATATCCTACTGAACAGCAGGTTTGAGCTAGAAGTATACAATAAACCAAATTCGGGGACTGCATGGAATGAAAAGGACGGTATAGTTTGTAGGAATTCCGGTACCATTTCTAGGAAATTGAAAGTAACACTGCAGGTTAGGATAGGGCTTTTTGTCGAAACAGCTAATTTAAACTAAAGTCCAGTAACATTGGATGGTAGATATAGTGACTGTTTTGCTGGTGATAAGTGTACGGAGCCATTACCTGGTGTATGTAGTGATCACATCAGGAATAATAGGATAATTAAAGAACCAGAACGTACAGAATTTTTCGCTGAAAAAAGGGAAGAAGGTACGCTTCTAGATGCGGATACCAGTTATGAAAGTAATGAAGAAGGAGATATATAGGGAATTTAGAATGCAGAAGTATACAACAATAGAAGTTAAGTAAAAAGGAGACGGATTGGGGCAGGTAGACCACGGAGATCCAAATATCCGAAACAAAATAATAGAAATGAGATGGAAGATAAAAGGACTGGGCCTCAATGGAGTCAGGAAGAAGCATTAATACTGGCGAAATCATGGGTAAATCAAAGGCAAGTGTTTATACTTAGGGAAGATGCGATGTGGTCTGGGATTGCACATTTTATGTACTGGAAAGTGTGACATGAAACGGACAAAGACCACTATTAGGTGCAAATGAGGGAAGTTTGAATTTGACTGCCAAATATGGAATGCGTGCGGCTAGCAAGTACTGGGAATTAACTGATTGGAAAACATGCAAAGGGAAACGATATTGAGCCAGACCTGAAATTTTACAAAGTCGTAGACAAAAGGAAAAAGAAACGAATCTTGGAATTTGAATTTTCTTTTTATATATCTAAGAAGCTGAAGTTCTGACTATAATACCAAAATTTAGCGAAATTGAGGAAACTGGTGGTGTTGGGTTAGAAAGAGTCGGATAGTTTGGCAATTTCTACAATGGAAAAAACAGTGGCGACAATTTGGAAGTGACATCAACCCGTAATGAAGATTGTGTTCTACAACACCTGTATTTTTACTGTACAGCAACACGTAACCAGAATAATGCCGTATAAAAAATTGCAAGAAGAGATAGTGTAGGGAGCGCGCCAGCATCCTTTACCATTGTGGAACATGGATAAATGCGTACCGAGAGGCCTTTAGGTGATGATCCGGATTCAGAGGAAGAAATCATTTACGTACCATACGGGATTCAAACAAAATAGGCAATGGCACGGCTGAGATAACATCGAAACAGGGCCATATAGTATCAAGGCATACAATAAACGGAAGTTCCATAAACGGAACGCTGTGTTTCGTTGTGACAGATGTGGCACAATAACAATGGATGTTATCCTAGCAGACCTGAAACGGACGAATTACACAATATCTTCCTTGAAAAATGAATACGCCCCTGTTCTAGCGGTGAAACATATACCACTCTTTGAACACAATCTGTTGAAAACTTGTTCCAATGTGAAATTTTGAATAAATATGTATATTTGTAGTACCATACCACCCTTTCGTTCACCTAATCCTCATTGTAAGAGAAACATCTGAAAAGGTAGTTCAAGTAAGAATGATGAAGTCCATAATTTTAAGAAAATGATGCATCATGTTCAAAACAGGCTGGAATTACCTTTGCAGACATTCGTTTTACAAATGGCATTTGTAGTACATTTACTTCGAATGCCATTTCTACTGCGGTAGTGGGAATAAAATTTGAAGTACATCTTCAAACCATTCCGGTTATTACGAAATGGAAAGAAATAGTTGGGTGAACCGTCATGGATTCGTATTCTTATGATATGAATTTTTTCAAATTATAAACTTTATTTTGTTCCTGTTGTTAACAAACAGTGGTATTGCCATTTGGAAATCCAGAATTTTGACTGTAGAAATGGATAAAATAAAAAGATGGTATGGCCATGGAATTTGTTCCGTAAAAGGCACAATACCTAAATTTGAGCGTACGGCATGTACTGATAATGCCATTGTGTCGAAAGGTACGATGCCAAGCCATTCACCTGTTTCTATGATTGGAATATTGTCATTGTCTTGTAAATATTGCAAAGAATAATGAACAAGATCTTCTGTTGCCCACCGAAGTCACAAAAAAGTTTAATGCTGGTCAATGGAATTGATTGGTTTAGTACATTCCATGTATTTCGAAAATGCTCTGTTCCTGGTTTTTTGAGATGGAATATTAGTAATAGTTTTGCAAAGGATAAATGTATGTATCTGTTTTTCTGCAAACCATATTGTAGTAAATTATTTATTGAGAAGGAAATGGAACTGCTGCATCGTCAATGGAACGCTGTCCCGTACAAATTATGGAATTAGTGTGGGGTTCTTTGAATGAGGTTCAGTGGCAAAACCCCGTTCTGTATTCTGGCTATGTCTCAATTTGTGCAAAGTTGAAGCCATTTTATCAATCTCTTCATCCATGGTGTTGCGAGACGTTTTGAAGTCGACCCATAAGACTGCATAATCAACACATTAAAATGTTCATGAGTAGATGCGTCCAAAATGCTCATATCACCGAATGTTTGAATATCCCCAACATTATGACCCAGAAGATGAAACTTCAATGTATATATTCCATAGTCTCAATTGGAGCCAAACGTGGATACAATAGTTTTTTCATATTACGTAATTTTGTGCCAATCTTCTTGATTTCAGAGTTTTATCAGCCATTTAGGTTTTGATCATATAGTAAATTAAATTATATATGAGTAAAATGTAGTTACCATTGTAAGAGGTGCTTCTTCCTAGTAAACAGTATTATGATGTATGAAGCCTGAAACAAACGGGAAGACAATGTCAAGATTTCAGTAGTCTTTTCTCTCAAACATCCCCCTTATTTCGTTTGTTAAGAATGGAACATGCAAAGTTTGCGTTTACTCTTTTGTTTAAAAGTCTATATGTAACCATGGAAGACAGAAATTATTCTCATTTGCTGCAAGAAGGGAGTTGCATGTTCGTAAAAGTTTTGTATAAATTGAATTAAAGGAGTTTTGATCACATTTAGCTTAGAAGTATTTGTTACCAGTTCATTACTGGAAAGAAAAGTCATCATTCTACTCTTTACTAACTTGGAGATACCGGAATGGAGGTTTTATAACGGCTTATATTTGAATGAGGTGAAGAAACCAGGACGAAGTAGTCGTGAGTATAGTATCGAGACCTGCTCCACCAAAGTATTCCATGACGCCATTGACGTCTCCTCAAGGCATTCTCCAGCCTGTACCAATAGATATTATTGTTCAAGACTAGTAGTATCGGGTGCATTTTCAATATTGAAGGGAGACGCATAGTTTCTTCTCGCTTCCAGGATTAGTGACATAATTCTAGGAGCACATACCCGTAATATTTTTATATATGTTAATGGACCCATGCAACGAACAATGGTAATTTAGGAGCAAAATTATGTCGAACGTCAGACATATCTTTTGATTCTGGTATATTGCAGCAATACTAGAAAATTACAGGAGATAGGTGCCACCTATAATATTTATTGTCTCATACCGAAAATCTTGTATTAGCTGCGTCGAACAAAGGTTGTAAAAATATAACCAAAGCTTGGTGAAGCGATGTCATGTTTTGATTTCGAACAGTAGAAGAAGAAGAAGTTAATGGGAATTAATCTTAAACTGGACGGGGTCGTCACAATTGTAGTACCGCACACTTCGTGGATTGAGGGGTACTGGGTCTATTGAAGGTGTTCCAGAGCGGAATGAAACCTCCACGAGGCGGTGAACTATAACAACGTCGCGGGTGTGGGCAGAGATTCAGATGATCCATTGCTTCGACACAGCCACCCGCGCATTTAGAAGGCTAGCACGTGGGTAGCGGTGGAAGATCATCTTCTTCATCGCCTGTATTTCAATTCGGCAAAATCAGACTCAGAAAATGTTTGGAGCTGCTTGGTGAGGAGTCGTTGAATTGAATACCATGATTTATTGTGTCGTGTAGATATCTAACTATATATTGGAGTAGTTTGAGGTGCGTTTCTGTTGGTTTGTTGATAAATCGTACAAGTATTTCTGTAGGAATTTTATGTCTATTGTGGTACCATCTGCTAGGTAACGGAATCCCCTAATCTGGACATATAAAGTAGTTTCGTTTGGTCTGAAAGAAGATTTTGTTTTCTGTCATCCTAGTCATCTTGTTTTGTGGTGCAGTCGACTGGAGCTATGGTTATAATCATCATGAAGTTTAAAATATGTGAATACTTTATGTATTGGATCTGGCCGTGATATTTGTATGTCACAATTTTTATATATTTGACAGTACATCCAAGGAATGTAGATGCCTGTACAAAGTATTTGACCTTAAATTTGTTTCGTAGATGTTGAAGAAAACTATGAACGTCAGAAAAAGCTGGTGCAGTCACTAGAAAATTATCTTTTGTGATAGATATGATGATGTTACCTGTAGCTGTGAGTCTCACATATATACAAGAGTTTGTAATTATGTAAAAAAATATGTTGATGAAGGCCTGCCAGATCTATATGGCATGCGGATTTCCATCCGTATAAGTTCAAGCGTAAATTGCTGAATGGGTGGTCTGTAAATGCATATGAACCTTTTTAAAGCGGCATTTGTTTCACATATACAATATGATTTGGATCATATGTTCCTTGTGTAAACGCATATGAGATGTCAAATTGCCGTATTGGTTGTTGATTTTTTCGCGCATGTGCAAAAATCATACGCGATGACGATGATTTTAGCAGAATATTCTGTTGAAAAATCGGGGTTGTAGTCGATCGGTGTTTTCATTTTCTCACCTCTCCTTGCGCATCTTCCTTTGCGGTTTATTACTGTTCCATTAATTTTCCGCTTATATATATATATATATATATATATATGTAATTGCTGGTGGTATTGGTTTCATTTTTCTGGGGTTTCTGCTTCTTTATGTATCCAATCGATAACATCGTTGCAGTCAAGTTGATTTATTTCCTCATCATGTGCAACTGCCCATTCTGTGGCATCTGGGTGATGTTGTTATCGCTTTAGATTTTCGGAGGACGAGTGTCTTCATTGATTGTTGATATTATTTGATGGTAACGTAATTTTATGAAAGCGCGGCCAAAAACGTGTGCTGAATCAAATGAAGGGTGTGATGGGATACAGGCAGTAAATCTAAATGTTGATAATTGATGTTTTCCAGTTAATATTATGTGAAGATTGTTTCTATTGGCGTTGTATAAGAAACGGTCAGGGCAAAAACGATTGTTTAGCTTTTTTAAAAGCCTTAGAATTGAGTGCGGTGCGTGTTGTTCCAAAGCGTTGAACTAATTCAGGTAGCTTTGATGTTGGTTTTCATAGTGCAATTGGTGAATGTTGTAGTTTCGAATGTGGAATTCTGTTGTATTTGTATGTAGCGTCTGAAATTTTCAAAATCCCAAAACATTTGCGGTAATTTACTGTGGGCCAAAACTGCACGTACAAAATTCATAAGTGTGCGAAAAATCCTTTCTGCGCGGGAATTTCATTGCGGTTGATGAGGGGCGATCGCTAATAGGTCATTTCCATTGGTGTGGAGAAAAGATGAGATAATGAGAGATGTATATTCTCGGTCATTGTCCGAATGAAATTGAATAGGTAAACAATTATGAATTTGGGCCATATGGCTGAGTAATTTTGGTATGATATAAGCTATCTGAGACCAAGTTTTTATAGGCTTAGCAATTAAATATCGTGATGCCTTGTCAATAAAGGTCACAATATATCGGTGATCTCTGCCAGATGATGGGGTGATGGGGACCATAGTGTCAGTGGCTATGGATGGCCCGGTATTGAAGTTGCTATATTGACAGGCCGGTGAGTTGATTTCGCTCCATTTACATCAGAAAAGTGGTAGCAATTGGTGATTTTATCTTTTGGAATAGTGCTTCTTGAGGTTGATGGGTATTTGTGACTTGATTTGATCGTTCGTAGCACATTGATTGGTGAATGGTTGAAAGCTAAATGTATGTATAGGATTATCCCCCGTTATTTAGTGATGATATGAATTCCGGTAGAGATGTAAGAAGTTTTTTATTGCACTCTGTTTTTTTTGGTCATTCTTTTGTAGGTGGAGGACGAAGATTGATTGGATTTATTTTTTAGGTGTATATGTGATGTGGAATTTGAATTTTGAGAATTGTTTTATTTTGGTGTGTGCGGTGATCTTCTGAATGTTCTGGATGTCGGTGTTGTTGGCGGTGGCATATCTAAGCGATATGCTGAACTACGCCATGTTACAATGGGATATTTTATGATCTTGTATATGTTTAATATTTACGAAATAGGTTGTATTCATTGAGAAAATTGCAGCATTATTTGGTTTTGTGATGTCATGCATTGAAATTATAGTAGCAAGTCTTGTTGTTGTCACTTTCTCCTTTGTACGTAAATTGCCGTGTGTGGAGTTAATGTCGATATATCCATTGTGTGTTATGGGTGTGGTACAATTCTTAGTCGTCATTGATCGGTGATGTATTTATTTTTTACACAAGGGGACCTGAATGGGTCTATGTGTGGTTTGTGATCCAGTACTACTAGATAGTATGTAATAAAAAAGTACCATTTCCGGGTGCCTGATATTCCTCATCAGAGCTCAATTATATTGGATTATTGTTGTCATCTTGAGGTTTTAAATGTTCAGAATTTTGTATGTGCATTGGTCTAGATTTCACTTTTTGGTGATATTTATTTTGTTAATATGATCGACGGTATTGTTGTCGAGATTATTCTGTTCGTTGATGTCAAAGGTTTGGGGATATCACTCCATATGTGGTGCAGAATTGCAAAACAGCGCCTCATAATCAACCAATCAAAAGCAATAAAACAAAACAACAAAAATAAATAGAAAAACTCCCACGACTCCTTCCCTAGAACAGAGCACTGGTTGGTTTTTAAAAACAGAGAAATAGTTCCCCATTCTGCTCTCCCAACATTCAGTCTACTTACGCTAATTATTATCATAACTTTTTATTTATTTTCATTCTCCTCTACTTGTTTCACCCATCTCATCACAATACAGCTCCCAATCTAAGACTCATGGATGACAATTCATCCCAACCACTCATCTTCAACCTCGTCTATGCACCCGTCAACTGCTAACAACGTTCCAAAATTCCATATGACTACTGAGGTAAATAACCCCTCACCTAACCTATCAACCTCTGTGGTTGCCCTACAACAACGAGACTAGTTAATTGGAGCAGATATACCATGGGAGAGGTTCCTCAAATGTCCTATTTGGACTAAAGAGTTCCCCATTAATCAAATCATTTGGTGCGATGAAGGTTGAATTACTTGTTAATAACGAGATAAGAGTACTCAATGCCCAACTACAACAATCTGAAGGAAACTGACAGAAAAAAAACCACTGAGAAAGAGAAGAGACGACGCCACCATCTCCGAATGAGAAGATAGGGAGAAGATTAAATCTAATATCGGTCATGCTAATGCAAATCTTATTTCACGTTCTCGTGCTTGTATTGCAATACGCCTATGTCTCCCATTGCTAAAAACGAGCACATATCTAGGGTGTTTCTCCCTCTTCACACGGCACGGAACATAGTATATCGACTTGAATGCTGGCCACTTGACGCGGGATCGCATCCCACGACGATTCGCCTCGCGGACCAATTCTGTCAAATTAGGCCGGTCTAGAAGGGTGGAAATCGCAGTAGGTTAGTGTCAGTGAGGAAAAGGGAAACAGTGGGTGTGTATATTTTTCTAGATGTCTAATTGATCTACCGAGGCGTGTTTCTGCTGTCGGTCTGACCCTAATATCCTATCACGGCTGGGTGACTTTACGGATCTAATTAGGGTCTTAAGGTTATACCGAGGTATGTCCTAATTCGGCCCTATTTTCAGCTGATTGCGATGCCATGTGGAATCGCCTTTACTCCAAGCAACAATGATTAATCCTCCTCGGGCGCGCTCAGGATCTGGTCTCCCGTCACCGTTGTATTGCGTCCCTAGAGTTCAATTGTAGATTCGAATATCGTCTGTTGTCTTTATTAATTTCTAGCTTCTTCCAATTCGATTACCTATTCTCATCGAGGATAGTAATAAATAATAAGAATTGTTTTCTATTTTTGAGATAAGGACACGTGTCGAAATATGAATTCCCATCAGTGTCGATGATTTCGAATTGAAGTGATCCGAGATAATTCTACGAGCCTTTTCTACTGTACCCGTTGATAGATTCGTCATGGATGGCTAGCCACGAGTTGTCTGGGGTAGAGTGTGGCAGTGCTCGGGGAAGACTGATCAAATGGTTCGATAATTGCATGGATGGTTACTGTATTGTCTCTGTGTGTCGTACCATACAGTACGTTACATACAGTACGTTGGTGTTTCGTATGTGTAAGTTTTGTCCTGTAGGTAATATTGTGTGCCGCGGTGTACATATTTCTTTCAAAATAAGATGATTTCGGTCACTTACAATTATAAGTGTATGTATGTCCTTTCACCATTGATGGCTTCCCTTCCCTGTTCAACATCCTTGCGTTTCATCCCACTTCCTTCCTTTCCTGCCAAGCCGCTCGTCGATGTTTCCATCATTCATACCTCGGCTCCCGGTTTGTTATTCTCGACGCCCTTCTCGACGCCATTTTGACTATTCCTGTCACTTCCCTCAATGACTTTCTTCTTCCTTTCGCTTACTACCGTCATCCTTTTCCATCTCATCTCCTATCATTTCGCTTACTTCCGTTGTCTTCATCTCTGTCTATCGTTTTCCTATTCCATCTCATATCCCATCGTCCGCAGACGCCTCACCTTCCTTCATCCACGTCATCCTCATCTACTATAGTCCTCCTCATCTACTACCATCTTACTCTCTGCCATCACCCTCTCTGCCGTCATTCTAATCTACTGACATCATCCTTCCTGCTGTTATCCTCATATACTACCATCATCCACTCTGCCGTCATCCTCATCCGCCATCATCATCCTCTCTACCTTCATCCTAATCGCTCATCTAATCGTCTAATTAGTTCTTCCTCCCCTTTCTTTCATGTCCTATCATAACAAAGAGTTGCACCTGTCTCTAATCGGACCGCGATTTGACACTCGAACTATTTACGTTCGTTTGATACGGCCCATCTTTGGTATAGGATAGTAAACTTGTTTGTACACATTATCTAATAGAGAGGCGATGATGTTTTCAGGACAGAATTAATCAGGGAGTCAGCTGAGTTCGTCTCTCCTGGAATCCAAGCTATACGATCCAGTTCTCTAAGATCGTAGCTCTGTCTTGATGACAATACATCGATGTGGAGGCGGCGATCTGCTTTCTGGTCGTCTTTCGCTACGACATTGAATACCGTCTTAATGTCGATCATTCCTTCCAACTTCATTTCCCTGCCGATAATTTCCTCAACCATATCTTTAAAGACGAATGAGCAATCAAAACCCAACACTAGGGCCAGTATGTAAACCGTCATTACATACCTCGCTATCCTCCTACATTTTTTACTTCCATAATGGATGATATTACAATTATTGTCATTATCAACCATCATTATGGCGTAACTCAACTGACTTTTCGTTCCATCTGCATTGGCGAATGACGCATCAGTTAGCAGGACGAGTCGTGTTGTCGTTAAATCCAAAGGTACTAAATTCAAGCATTGGTTCTTCGTCGTTTTGGAAAACTTGGTAACCTCTTCCAGTGATTTATATTCTTCTTCGGTAGTCAGTTTTTTCCCGGGTGCCACCAATTGTACGGCGCGCAAATGTCGGGTCAAACATTGACACCCACATATTGCGCCAATTCCCTTTTCTTCAAAATTGCTTTTGGCTTGTTGTTAATTCCAGTTTCTCGACCTTGGCGGTCTGGTTGATCAAAAAGGTGTGGATGTTTAATTGTGGTATTTTCCTGGAAAAAATGTTGACGCCATTGAACAAAGTCTGGTTGGATGATAGAAAGGTGTGGGGTTCACTTCGAAAAGTGTGCGAAGAACATTCCTCTTCCTCCAGAAACTTATGCGTCCTACAGCCAACGAATCTTCCACCTGCAAGAGGATTGACCTATCCAATTAATCTGGTTTCTAGTCGTCTTCCGTGCGCTGAATCAACACACAGGGATCCGATCTTGCTCGTCTCACGTTTAGTGGGTCTGGATGGTGCGCTTAGTATGTCAAATACCAATTTAATCCCGATTACGGAGTACCATACAGATGTTTGACTACTTTCAGCACTTAACCTGGAAGGAAGCCCAACTGCAGAGGTGCTTGGATATATTCGTTTCTTTCTAACTCGCTGCATGATTGAATATATGCTTGGGTAATGTCCCGTGTATATTATACAATGGATGGTATCGAGGCAGCGAGTGAAAGGGCGACGCGTTGAGGATATATATTTGAGCTGTCGGGGATTTTGTGGCAATGGAAGTCGCGTCGTCTTCCGCATAGTTTTTTTCCACTAGGCAGCTCCACTTCTTCAATCAATGTCCCACTTTCTTCAACTCGTTGACAAAATGGGAAACAAATATCCTCTCCCGTTCTCTGATCTTCGACTCATGGATGAGTTCGAAGGTTCCGTCCATCATCAGGCCTTCTAGTTCGTCGCTCCTGTTTTCTTGAACGCTTGCTCTTCTAATGATCCTCTCTTGACATTCACCTTTTTGGCCTTGTCTCCAAGGTTGATCTCATTAGACTCGTGATCTTCTACCACCATTGCTCCGTGGTCATCTGCCATTTTTTCAGGGAGATTCCCTTCCCTACAACCGTGTTTCGTGGTAGCGTCGTTGCACTTGTGGTGATGGACGGAGTGTCTGAGTTTGGACTTGACCCATGGTTTTACGCATGTCGATCTGAATATCCGTCTCCAGTGGTCGAGTTGGACAACCACCATCCTGCAGGAGATAAAAATATATCTAAACGGGGGATTGAGGATAGCGAATGTGCCGTTTGAGGATTTAACGCTGGCCAACCAAAGGAGCACACGTTTCAATTTTCTTTTGCCATTTTGTGGGGATATGGTACACCGGTGATAATGCTCTTAGTCATGCCCAATAATGTGTTCTGAAATGGTTTGGAGAGGCTCTTATGGTCATCGGTACTCATCAAAGAGACATTGAGAATAACTTTCAATTTTCTTTAATTTTAGGGTTGTAAGACAGATGGTGGCGTGATACATTGGTGTAATGTATCAAGTTGGATTTGGATTGCAATAATTGCAATCCCAATTATTTATTAAAGGGAGCCCTGTTTTAAGAAGACCAATATAGTGCTACAGCTGAAGGAGAACTGAAAGTATGACAGGAGTATTTTCGAAACTGCTTCTCAAGGGATTAGTGATTGTACTTTATGCCTATTTTCTGTGAATAAGAGAAGTTTACGTATATAATGAAAAGAACAGGTACTGTACTAAATTTAATTCTTTTTACAGCATTAACTTCGAATGTGCCTTTGAATGTATATCTGATAACGAGACGTGAGTCATTTTTTAAAATCTGTGATGTTCAAGTACTGTACAGTTACCGTATGGTTCAAAATTTAAAGGGTGAA